>OY288108.1:75805333-75902793 GCA_958431115.1 Syrphus vitripennis | reverse complement strand
GTCCGTTAATTCTTCTCGGGTGTATGAGCTTGACATCGTTACGTGTTAATGAGTTAATATTCAAATTGGAAATAATTACTAAGCAAAACTGCAATGCCTTTTATTTATCTTGCGTTGCAATTTTCTTTTTTTTTCATTAAAAAAAAATGCGGTTTTATTGTCCCTATTGTCCCCATAACAGGTAGAACCCATGGGCTGCGGGCAGGCCAAGGCAAAAATATTGAACGGTCAGTTTTCAGAAGTTATCAATGAAAATAATATTAATCCAGGGTTATTCCAATACTATTTAATTTTATTACGTTCTCATAAAACTCCAATAAAAAAAAAAGTAAAAAAACTAAGATTAATGCTAAATAAATAAATAAATTGCTTCCTTACAATAAAAATAAATGTTTTTCTTAGAAAAAGGTGGTTTTGGTTTTTTTTTAATTTCTTGAGAACGACATAAAATTTTTGCATCCGGTTTTCTTATTTAGACTTAAAATTAATAACAGCATTGAATTTTGAAATTAAAATTAGCACTTAATTACGTAAAATTTTGAAAAAAATGAATTTGAAATTTTTTTTTTCAAAATTTTAACTTTGAAAATTAATATTTCAAAAACTATTTCTTAGTATAGATATTTAAACACAGAATGAAAGAAAAAGTTATTGGCTTTTCAAAAACGTATCGCACAGCATTGTGAATGAAGCCGTTGATTTTAAATAATTTTTTCCCCATTTTAAGTCAGTTTTTTTCGAAAATTGCCCCTCCCGGCTAAACGGAGGGGAATAGACCCCCCCTCCCGTGCGATTTTTTTCTTGTCTCAACGCAACCTACACGCCCTAGGATTTTGTCGCATTGCTCATGACTCACCCTGTATACCTACCTCATTGGTTAGATCTACACTGGAATATGCGGACGTGATTTGGAACCCATGCTATAAAGTTCATTCGGATAGAATTGAAAAAGTTCAAAGGCGATTTACCAAATATGTAAAATGCGTTGGAACTGGCTCAGCGAAATTAGGCCCCAGGAAATAAGGCCCCACAAAAAAAATGAAATAAGGCCCCAAAAGAAAGTACACAAAACAACAACAACAAAATTTCTTAAATTTTGGGGTCTCATTTCATTTCTTGGGGCCTTTTTTCATTTTTTTGTGGGGTATAATTTCATTATGAAATAAGGCCCCAAAGAAATAAAATCTCAAATTGTTTTTGGGGCTTAGTTTATTTTAAGAAAACAATTTATGCTTATTTTATAATTTGTTTGAAAATGTTAAAATAACATTGTCTTTTACAGAAGATGATGATGAAAACCATCAAGGAGCAATTTTTTTCAGCTATTCTGTTACTCCTTAAACTCTCATCAGGTAGTAATGAAAACCACCAGGGAGTAACAGAATAGCTGCAAAAAATCGCGCGATTTTTTCAGCTATTCTGTTGCTCCCTGATGGTTTTCAACACAATCTTTACACGAGGAAATGAGGAGAAAAGATCACTCAATTGTGCTACTAATTGATTTTTTCAACAGCTTCCAGAACAGTGAAATTCTACAGTATACAAAACTAAAAAAAAGTCAAAACAAGTTGGGACATTTTTTCATTTCAGTGGGGCTTTATTTCATTGGGGCATAATTTCATTATGAAAAAGTACCCCAATTTGGGGCCTTATTTCATTTTTTCTTTTGGGGCCTTATTTCCTGGGGCCTAATTTCGCGGAGCCGTTGGAACTATAGTCCTAATTATAAAGCTAGGTGTCAATTGCTTGGGATAAAATCTCTAGCATCTAGAAGGAAACTTCATGATGTAATGTTTGTGAGGGATATACTTTGCTGTCATATAAAAAGTCCGTTTTTTGCTTTCGTTGATCTCTATTATTGTGCCAACTAGAATGTTAAGAACAAGTAGTTTCCTTTTTGAACAAATGCATAGAACAAACTATGGTAGAAATGAACCGATATCACGAGCGATTCCACGTTCAATGATGTTAGTTGTATTTTTGATTTGCATTTATCTCGAGAAAAATTGAAAAATGAATTGTAGTTGATATTAGCTTTCTAAATTATTAATAGTTTATCTTTTTTTTTTTTTTTAATTAATTATATAAATACTATATATACAATCATATCTGTTAAGCAAATGCTTGTAGATGAAAATAAATAAATAAATAAATTGTCAAGTGCTGCAATAAAAGTAGGTAAAAAACCCAAAATTTGATTTCTTACCTGCTTTGGATTTTCCCACGTATAATAAAATGTATAGGTTTTCGGTTACACTCATGAATAATTTTTTCATTATTATTGTTTTGTTCGTCAGGTAAAAATAGAAAACTTTGTTTATTACGCATTTTAAAAAAAATGACCTCAAAGTCAAAATTTTGTTGGGACAAAAAAAATGCAACACCAAGCATTTGATTAGCTTTGGTAAACATACAATCGTAATGAGGTTTGAACGAAAGGCTTGGATTAGATTAGATTGCTTTTATTAGTTTTTTTTTCAATGACGAAATTTATAATTTACAAAAACAAAAACAAAAAAGCATGGCAGTTTTGCCGTCTGCCTAGTTGACAAAACATGAAAATATCTTACACATAGTATGCAAATTTGATTTAATTTAACTTCAAAAGTTTAAATAACAATAATCCGTACGTATTTTTACAAAATTTATATAATAATAACAAATTAGTTCGTCTAGATTTCATTTATTATTTTGTTTCTACAGAAAAGAGCTAGTCTGCAGTATTTGTATAATTTTTTGTATATATCTTAAGTAATAGTATAATTTGGCTTTGTGTCAACATTTCATTTCCAAATACATCCGTTCTGATTTTCAATTTTCTCGAAAACTAGAAGACCTAAAATAATCTAGTTTTCAGTTTTTGATAAGGAATCAATAAGAGCACCGAATTCTATAAAAAAAATTTATGTGAAATCTTATGGTTTTGAGAAATTACACTTCAAACTTTTTTTTTGTTTTTTTTTCCCGAATTTTGTGTTTGAAACTCATTTTTTCGAAAACTGTGTATAATTTTTGATTGATTCAAAAAGTGGCTTATAGTACAAAATACTGGCTGTAAAAACAATATTAATATTAACTATAAGTATTACCGTTATTTTTTAATGATTTTTTTCCCACTTTTAGTACTCTTTTCATAGAATTGCCCCTCCCACCCAAACGGGGCAAGATAGACCCCCCCTCTCAAAGTAAAAAATGCTTGTTTTGGACCCCTCTACAAAAAACCGTTATCAATTTTCGGCGCCCAAGTTATCGTACTCGTGCCACGTAGATTGATAGGATTTAGCTTTTAAGTATTTTTACAACTAGGAGAAGTCAAATTTCATGGGGTGCCAATTAAAAAATGGCCGCTAGTATTATTAATTAAATTATTATTAATTGATTTTTGGAATTAAATTTCGTCTATATCGTAGGGAAGTAAAACCTACACGACATTAAAATAGGGTATTCAAGGGATCCGAAAAGTTATGGTTGCTGCTGATTGCTTAGCCGCAACCTCTAGGCAGCCAGGTGTAAACAGTTATAGTTTTGTTAAAAAATTTCGTTCATAACGTAGACTCATTTCATTTATACCACATCAAAGCTCATTTTTTTCTGTTTTTCATGATATAAGGTTGCCTATATAAAAAAAGCCGCAACTCACAGTTGCCTGCCCTTAAAGGTAATAGGTATCAAAAACACTAGTTTACAAAATTTTGGGTCACTGATGCTAACTAAAAAAAAACAATTTTTTTTTTACTAATTTGAGGTCGCTGAAAACGAAAATGACACTAATTTTTTTTTTCAAAGAACAGTTTTCGAGATATACGCAAAAAACGTTTTTTTAGTCTATTTTTCAAACACTGGCTTATATCTCTTAAGTGATATTTTTAATTTACATATAGTAAACATTTTTGGAAAGATTAAATTTTCAGCTTTCGAACGGTGTACTGTTTGTTATAATCGGGTAATGATATCTACAAAGCCACCTGGGTATCATTTGACCACGTGTTGATAGACCGTCGCCACTATTCGAACTTGATGACGGTACGAACGTACCGAGGTGCCAATATCGACTCGGATCACTATCTTGTTGGTATGGTTTTCCGAGGGCGGATTGCCTTGCGAAGACGGATTGCATCCGGCGATCAGGTTCGAATCAACACGGCTGCACTACGCAATGAAAATACCAGTAACACCTTTGGACATGCGTTAGGACTCGCCCTGGAACCACTCGATCCAGGGAGAGTAAGTCCTGGAGCCAGTATGTTGGGCGTAGATGAAAAGTGGACACGTCTTAAAAACACTGTCATTAGTACTGCCAACTCCATCTTAGGCAGCAGTCGTAGAAGTCGGAACGACTGGTTTGATGATGAATGCTAGCGACTGAACGTAAGAATGTTGCGTACCGAGCAATGCAACAATCTCATAGAACGCGGGCACGCGAAGATGAATATAAAGAGCTCAGAAGAATAGAAAAACGGCTTCACAGACAGAAAAAATCATCTCTGAGTTAGAAAGAAGCCGAGAGCGAGGTCCGCACCAGGCGCGGAAGTTCTACCAATCCGTCCGAAACATGACGCAGTACACACCACGCTGCACTTACTGCAAGGACGGAGAGGGAAATCTGATCACCGATCCCCAAAGCATACTGGAGCGATGGGAAGTGTACTTTAATGAATTGCTAAATGGTCAGCTCACTGCAGAAGTAAAGGCTCCACTACTTCAAGAAAAATACCCTATGTTACCGTCACCAAGCATAGAAGAGGTTGAGAAGGCTATAGCCCGGCTTAAGAAAAACAAAGCCCCGGGAGCCGATGGCATACCAGCCGAACTATTCCACCACGGCGGGCCAGCCTTACGCCAAGCAATTCATGATATTCTAGTGCACGTATGGGAGCAGGAAGAAATGCCAGAAGACTGGCGAAAAGGTATAATTTGCCCCATACATAAGAAAGGAGATGTCACAACGTGCAGCAATTATAGAGGTATCACGTTGTTGAGTACCGCCTATAAGATACTCTCCTCTATCCTACAAGAACGGATAGCCCCATATGCTAAAACCATAATCGGCCAATATCAGTGTGGTTTCATTCCAGGCAAATCAACAACTGATCAGATCTTTACCCTTAGGCAGGCAATGGAAAAATGTCTAGAATTTAACATCCCAACATACCATCTGTTTATAGACTTTAAGGCCGCCTATGATAGCATAGCCAGGGTAGAACTTTACAAAGCCATGAGAGAATTCGGCATCCCAAATAAATTGACACGACTTTGTAGGTTGACCATGACCAACGTAACAAGCCAAGTAAAAATAGCCGGATTGCTATCCAGACCAATCAACATCTTTAATGGACTCCGACAAGGGGATGGTCCTGCCTCCTCTTCAACCTGGCGTTGGAGAAAGCAATCCGTGACTCTGCCACGGCAACAAGAGGGCCCATCGTCAACAGGTCCAGCCAGATACTGGCTTACGCAGACGACATTGACATCATCGGAAGGACCGAACAAGCTGTACAGGTACACGATTCCTTCATCCAGATCGAGCAGGCGGCACAAAATCTGGGGCTGCACATTAGTGAAGGTAAAACAAAGTACATGGTGGCGTCGAATGCGAGAAGAACAGTTGGTCAAACAATCAAGGTAGGGGAGCACGAATTTGAAGTGGTGCAATCCTTCAAATACCTTGGGTCAACAGTAGCAGCTGATTATATGCTCAATTCCAACAGAGCCTACTATAGTCTGTCAAAGCTCTTCAAATCCAGAAATCTCACCATAACTTCAAAACTGCTGCTGTACAGGACCATGGTCCTGCCAGTACTCACGTATGGATCCGAGAATTGGGTGCTTAGCAAAAGACACTCCGACCTCTTAGCCGCGTTCGAGAGAAAAGTCTTAAGGGGAATTGTTGGCCCCATATGTGAGGAAGGACGATTTCGGAGACGGTACAATCATGAATTGTACGCAATCTACCTTGAAGCAGACATAGTGACAAAAATTAAGCTCGGTAGACTCCGGTGGGCAGGGCACCTAGCTCGCATGAGTGAAGAGGAACCTGCTCGGAAAGTCTTTTGTGGTACATTCTATGGGAGACGGCAGCGTGGTAGACCATGCTTGCGCTGGAGAGATGGCGTAGACCAGGACGCCCGAAGCCTTGGATGGCGTTGGCTCAAGACCGGGATAGGTGGAGAGACTTGTTGAAGGAGGCCAGGGACGGACCCCGGTTGTCGAGCCGATGATGATGAACTGTGAGTTGCGGCTTTTTTTATATAGGCAACCTTATATCATGAAAAACAGAAAAAAATGAGCTTTGATATAAATGAAATGAGTCTACGTTATGAACGAAATTTTTTAACAAAACTATAACTGTTTACACCTGGCTGCCTAGAGGTTGCGGCTAAGCAATCAGCAGCAACCATAACTTTTCGGATCCCTTGAATACCCTATTTTGATGTCGTGTAGGTTTTACTTCCTTACGATATAGACGAAATTTAATTCCAAAAATCAATTAATAATAATTTAATTAATAATACTAGCGGCCATTTTTTGATTGGCACCCCATGAAACTTGACTTCTCCTAGTTGTAAAAATACTTAAAAGTTAAATCTTATTAATCTACATAATTAATGTAGGAATTTAGCAGCCGGATCTTAGACTACTAGTTCCTCACTGTCCAGGTTTAAATTCATGCCACATTCTGTAGCAAGTTCCAACCAATCAGTACACTAACTTGTCTTTGTCCTTATTACTTGAAGAGCTACTCTTGCGGCATTTTTGGCGACGCTAAGTATGTTCCATAAAAGATGGTTGGTGATACACATACCTAAAATCGCAAGCTGATTAGTTTCTTCGATGCAAGTGCCATTCATAGATAATGGCAGGGGTCTCGCTTTAACGACAGAAGGCAGCATTGTGTTTTCGAAGCATTAAACTCTACGCCATTTCTTAATCCCCATTGTACAATGCTGTTTAAGTCAGAATTAAATGTACTTATCATATTTAGCCGTTTCAGTTCCACGTCCGAAGAGCAGGGATGTGAATCTAGAAACGAATATGAAAAGCTAAGAAGGCTATGGTCAGCGAAACAATTTAATGGATTAGTAGTTGCAGACACGAAGAAGGGTTTCATCGATACCAAAAGCACGCATTTTCGATAAAAGAGCAGGATGCCAAACTTTATCAAATGCTTTTGAAATATCAAGTACAATAATCTTACTTTCTCCAAAAAGATGTAAAGATTTGTTTCACTGTTCGGTGAGATAAACCATCAAGTCACCAGTGGATCTATTGCTGCGAAAGCCGTACTGCCGATCATTAAGAAGCTTTCGATCTCCGAGATATTTCTTGAGCTGATAATTTATCAGCGTTTCCATGACCTTGGAAAGAAGGGACGTAAGTGCAATTGGTCAGTAATTGGAGGGAGAAGAAGATATGCCTTTTTTTTGGGATAGGCTGGACAAATGCTGTCTTTCAACTGCTCGGAACAAGCCCAGAAGAATAGGATAGATGGAAAAGCTTACGCAGGGTCTTTGCCAGCGTGGAAGAACACCTCTTCAGAACAATGGCGGGGATACCATCCGGACCAGCGGATTTATGTGTGTTAAGATCTTTGAGGACTCTCGCCACAGCTCGAGTACGAAAGAAGATTTGTCCCATAAAATCATTTACGCACTCAAGAACTGGGGGAGTCATGACACTATCAGACAGCGTAGAGTTGGCGGCGAACTGCCTAACGAATAAGTTAGCTTTTTCAAGAGAGCTAACGAATGGAGTGTCATTGACAACGAGTGTTGGGACCGAGGAAGATGGGCGTTGCAGGCCTTCCTGGCTTGTTTGAACTTATTCCTATTTTCCTCAGTTGGGTTGGCTCTAAAACATCGGAAGCTAACCTCTTTGACCCTAATAACCTCTTTACAGCTAGCATCGAACCATGATTTCTCTTTGGGTCTGATGCTTTTAGCCCTATTCGGGATAAAAGTTCTCATTCCCAAAAGGGAACGTCTTATCTTTTAACTGTAAATCCATTATTTGTGATAACCAGCATGGGTTTGTCCAAAAGAAGTCAACTGTCACAAATCTGTTTGACTTTGCCTCCTTTTGTATCCATTCCTTTGAAGATCGAAAACAGGTAGATTGTGTATTTACTGATTTCAGCAAAGCTTTTGATAAGCTTTGTCATAAAACTCTTATCAACAAACTAAATGACTTAGGATTCAATGCCAGATTTCTAGCCTGGATATCATCTTATTTAGAAAACAGGAGATATAGTGTTACTTTTCGTAATGTGTATTCTGATCAATTTTTGGTCAACTCAGGTGTACCACAAGGCAGTCATTTAGGGCCATTACTATTTGTTTTATATATCAATGACTTGTCATCAATTATAAGAAATTCATCTGTGCTTATCTATGTCGATGACATCAAAATTTTTAAAAGAATAGCCTCCATCAACGATTGTGAACAACTTCAAGAAGATATTTCCAGGTTCAGGGAACGGTGCAATACAAATCGTCTTCTATTAAATATTGAAAAGTGCAAAACAATGTGTTTTACGCGCAAGAAAACTGTATTAATTACAACTATATGTTAGATTCTTTTTCATTATGCAGAGTGTCTGTTCTTTCTGATCTAGGGATTATTCTAGATTCTAAATTAACATTTATTGACCACATTAACCATATTATTAAAAAAGCTAATAAAACTTTGGGATTTATATAAAGATTCTCCCGTGACTTCCAGGATCCTTACGTTCTTAAGCTTCTCTACATATCTTTTGTCAGACCAGTACTTGAATATGGCTGTGTAGTCTGGGCGCCTTTCTATTCAGTTCATATTAACAGACTTGAGGGAATCCAAAGGAGGTTCCTACGATTCTGTCTTCGTTTTCTTCCTTGGTCACAAGGGTCGACACTGCCCCCCTATAACAATAGACTCATCTTAATAAATCTTCCTTTACTCTCGAAACATAGGCAGTATTTGCAACTATGTTATATTATAAAATTAGTTAATGGTTCGATATTATCTCCATCAGCTCTATGTGGCTTGAACTTTAGTTTTAGCCAAATTAGCCTTAGAAATCAACGGTCTCTTTATCCTACATTCAGCAGAACAAACTATGGTATGAACAGTCCCTTAAATCAATTGATTTCAGTCTTCAATAAGTATAATTTTTGAATTTCTTCAATTAATGACAATTTAAAATGTAGTAAATTTAAAGAAAACTTTTTTAATACATAATTGTAATTGAATTTGTAATGTATATATATATTGTTTAGTTTAAGTTTTTCTAACGTTAGTACTTAACGGATTCAATAAATAAATAAATCAAATTATTAATCATATCCGCGCTGGAGTCTAAGTCACTACCGAGGAAGCATAGTGACCAGTTAAAGATCCTGAAAAAATTATTGAGGCCGTCCCAGTTGGCTTTTTCGTATTGCCAACGATTATCACAGTAGCTCTTTCTTTAACTGGGTTTGTTTGGCACGAAAAATTTGCGGAAATGATATTATGGTCAATTGTGCAATACACTAATTGTGTATTTATCAGGGTCAGAGGTTAGAAACAAGTCAAGAGTATTTTCGGCTCGACCATTAACGTCCGATATTCGGGTGGGCTCGTTGACAAGCTGAGTAAGGTGATTAAACTCAGCGAAGATCTCAGCACACATACCTTCGGGTGTTGTCTGGCACGAATGTTGAAGCCAAGAAGAATTGTGTACATTAAAATCGCCCGTAATAACGATTTCAGTGTGAGGATGTAAGGAAACAATACTTTGGATGGAGTCAGACAGAGCGTCAAATTCACGAGAAGTTGAAACTCTGTCCAAATTGGGGTTTCGATAGAGAAAACAATAATGTATGATGTGCCTGTTTACCGAGAACTTGAACTACAAGAAGTTAAACAAGGGGTTGGTACTAGGACCATATTGTGATTGAAATTGGTAAGCAACATCATTTCTTACGTAGACGGCGAGACCATAGTGGGGAAGGAATAATGGCACTAAATTATACCCATGAATTTGAAATTCAGCAGGATCAGTAGTTTCACCTACTTGGGTTTTCAGAATGGGCGTACAAAGCAAGGAAATTTGCTCTAAGCCCACGAACATTACAATAGTCAACTCTTAAATTTCCAATCATTGTGATATAAAAAGAAAAATAAGACTAAAACAGACGAAAATTTAAGAGAAAAACTGAATATGATCATAAAGTACGAAGAAAGGTTTCATCGATACCAAAAGCACGCATTTTCGATAAAAGAGCAGGATGCCAAACTTTATCAAATGCTTTAGAAATATCAAGTGCAATAATCTTACTTTCTCCAAAACGATGTAAAGATTTGTTCCACTGTTCGGTGAGATAAACCATCAAGTCACCAGTGGATCTATTGCTGCGAAAGCCGTACTGCCGGTCATTAAGAAGCTTTCGATCTTCGAGATATTTCTTGAGCTGATAATTTATCAGCGTTTCCATGACCTTGGAAAGAAGGGACGTAAGTGCAATTGGTCGGTAATTGGAGGGTGAAGAAGATTCGCCTTTTTTGGTATAGGCTGGACAAATGCTGTTTTCCAACTGCTCGGAACAAGCCCAGAAGAATAGGATAGATGGAAAAGCTTACGCAGGGGTCTTGCCAGCGAGAAAGAACACCTCTTCAGAACTATAGCGGGGATACCATCCAGACCAGCGGATTTATGTGTGTTAAGATCTTTTAGGACTCTAGCCACAGCTCGAGTACGAAGGAAAATTTGTCCCATAGAATCATTTACGCACTCAAGAACTGGGGGAGTCATGACACTATCAGACAGCGTAGAGTTGGCAGCGAACTGCCTAACGAATAAGTTTACCTTCTCGAGAGAGCTAACGAAGGGAGTGTCATTGACAACGAGTGCTGGGACCGACATGTTCCTCATGATTTTTACAAATGACCAAAAATTTTTACTACCGGTGGGACATTGAAGTATTTTTTGCCTTAATTTTTGGTCATGCAAAAATTTGGTCCTTCGAATATGGGCGTTGCAGGCCTTCCTGGCTTGTTTGAATTTTTTCCGGTTTTCCTCAGTTGGGTTGGCTCTAAAACAACGGAAGCTAACCTCTTTAACCCTAATAACCTCTTTACAGCTTCCATCAAACCATGATTTCTCTTTGGGTCTGATGCTTTTAGCCCTATTCGGGATAAAAGTTCTCATTCCCAAAAGAATCATATTAGTAATCATATCCGCGCTAGAGTCTACGTCACTACCGAGGAAACATAGTGACCAGTTAAAGATCCTGAAAAAATTATTGAGACCGTCCCAGTTGGCTTTCACGTATTGCCAAACGGTTCTCACAGGAGCTCTTTCTCTAACTGGATTTGTTTGGCACGAAAAATTTGCGGAAATGATGCTATGGTCTGATGTGCCTAGAGGCGGTAATACACTGATTGTGTATTTATCGGGGTCAGAGGTTAAAAACAAGTCAAGAGTGTTTTCGGCTCGGCCATTAACGTCCGATATTCGGGTAGGCTCGTTGACAAGCTGAGTAAGGTGGTTAAACTCAGAGAAGATCTCAGCACACATACCTTCGGGTGTTGACTGTCCTGAATGTTGAAGCCAAGAAGAATTATGTACATTGAAATCGCCCGTAATAACGATTTCAGTGTGAGGATACAAGGAAACAATTTTTTGGATGGAGTCAGACAGAGCGTCAAATTCACGAGAAGTCTGTCCAAATTGGGGCTTCGATAGAGAAAACAATAATGTATGACGTGCCTATTTACCGTGAACTTGAACCACAAGAAGTTAAACAAGGGGTTGGTACTAGGACCATTTTGTGGTTGAAATTGGTAAGCAACATCATTTCTTACATAGACGGCGAGACCATGGTGGGGAAGGAACAATGGCACTAAGTTATACCCATGAATTTGAAATTCAGCAGGATCAGTAGTTTCACCTACTTGGGTTTCACTTAGTGCCCAAACAGGTGGCCTGTTTGTAACAGAATGGGCGTACAAAGCAAGGAAATTTGATCTAAGCCCACGAACATTACAATAGTCAACTCTGAAATTTACAATCATTGTGATATAAAAGAAATAACAAAGACTAAAACAGACGAAATCTAAGAGAAAAACTGAATATGATTATAAAGTACTTTTCAATACACAACACTACTAGTGTTATGCCTTAGCAGTGATGTGAATCGATCCGAACCCTAAAAATCAAACAGTACTTCTCTATGCATCTGACGTTGTTCGCTCAGCAAGTACATAAATTGAGAGCGCTTAGCAAGCTCAACACAATTCATGTACCCGCTAAGCCAAACAACTGCAGGTGGGGGAGGAAAAGGAAGGAATACTCACTGCGCTCTGTGGGTACGTTCTTTTTTTTTCTGGTAGCTTCGAAGTGAAACTTCTTTACGGAGGGTAAAATTGAACGATTTGAGGCGGAAAAGGGGAAGTAGCGCTAGAGGAGAAGCATTGAGTGAAAGTTTAGAGTAAGCGAGTGGGGGAATCGCTTGTATAGAGAGCCGAGCAAGCCTTATATATTTTAAAGAGTGGGGAGAGTTAAGGAGAGTTAAGTAAAGTGGACGAATGCAGTGCGCGTGCGTCGTAATTCCACCACGTTACTTATATATATATATATATACTTATATATATAATTCACATCATATAATGTGTGTGTATATATTATATGTATGTGTATATCAGCTGTCGCAAACTGTTCTTATTTAAAACGTTTTAGTATAGATATATGCATACATTAATACGTAAATAAATATAGATACATGAAAAATACACTCGCGGCTTAAAGAAGTTTCACTATTGTGACCTTATGTCTGTGAGGCTCACTCATTTTTTTTGTTGTTTAGTTTATTGCGGCACTGAATATATTTTTTTTGATGATTTTTTTTGCAGTAGGTATTATTTATTTCACTTAGTAAGTATGTATGTATTTAGTTTTTTTTTTTTTATGGGGACACGAAACTATGTAAAACAAGAACTAACGAGACAGACATTGGGGGACGAGGGGCGACAAAAAACGAAGAAACAGAACAGCACACGCGAGGTGACCCTTCGCGTTCCACCTGCACAATGGACATTCAGTAAGCTAGTGTTCAGAAAACAAATGGTCCGGGAGCTGGCGACAATTTTCAATGTCTAAGCTGCGGATTTATAAAATAAATTTTTTTCTTGTAGTCTTAACGTAGCTTATGACAAAAAACAACTGCTTACACTTCCGTCTTAAATACAAAATAATTTGTATACTTTTATATACTTTTTAAAAGGAAACTCCTGATTGATTCCCTGGATGTCATGACGGAGAATCCCGGACCACCACCTATCACTAGCGATGGGGGTTGGTATCAGGGTCATGTCAAGCTTGTCGTCTGCAACGATCAGAGGTCATGTGATCTCTACAAGCTTGCTGTCAGCAGGTTAGGGGAAGTATGGCCTGGTGCGAAACTCGAGGTTGTTGCTAGGGATGATATCCCTTGCAGACCAAGAGCCCGTACTTGGGTCCCAGCTGAATCTGACCTCCCGGAGATTATTCTCCGAATAATCAAAATAAGCAACCCGAATCTGCCGACTCACAACTGGAAAGTCGCGAAATTGGAGCAAGTAAGGGGCTCTTATAGGAGCGCGATTATCGTGGTCAATAAGGAGTCCCATGCCCCTCTGACTCAGACCAAAGGTGTGATTCGGTATGGGTATGAGACGATCACTCTGAAGATCTACAAAAAAGATGAGGGCGACGCTGAATGCGTGCCTCCACAATCTAAAGAAAAAGATGAGGTTGACGCGCAATGCGTGCCTCCAACCAACCATGAAGCTGATGGTGTATCCTTTCCATCTTTGGAAGACGATGCATCCAGGTCTTCTTCGATCACCGCTCAGTCTTCTACACTGGTAGACGGTTTATCCGGCATAAAGACCGAAGACCTAGATAGTATAGCTCTTCTGAGTGACGAGGAACTTGCTAGTTCGTCGGAGAAGCAAAACATTGTGCTGGAGGTTGATCTGCCTGATTGTAGCAAAAATGCTGCAGTTAGTCCAGATTAATCTACAGCACTCCATCAAGGCTCCGGCCTCCCTTCTTCTCCGCCTAGCCAAAAAAGGAAAAGATGTAGTCCTTATACAGGAACCCTTTTTTTTTATAATTTGCGAGCGCTCAAGGGGATGGTGTACCCTTTATATGCTGTTCAACACAGCGCTGGTGTGAAGGATAGGGATGGAAAGGGAAAGGTGTATGGAAAGGTATGTATGTGGCGCGAGGTACTGAGACTGAAGGTGGTGGTTGTCTCAGATTTTATCTCCAGATTTGGCGGCTGGGCTAAAGCGGAGAAATGCCGTGTCTTATATCAATGTCCTTTTATAATTCGCATTATTTTGTTCATTGTCATATTTGTTGGGCATACTAGTATTTACTCAACCACATGTTGTTAGTGTTATGCCTGAACAACGTGTAATGAGTAAACCAGCGGCCCAAAAATGATCAATGATCAATGATAATGGATTTTTTTTTTTCAATCAGCCTCATCATCGGCAGTGATGCAAACGCACATCATACAGAGTGGGGTAGCACTGACATTAACAAAAGAGGTGAGTCTCTTTAAGTAACGTAGGAAATGAACCTGCATTCGTTACTAAAAACCGACAATAGGTCCTAGATATCACCCTAGTCTCTGATAACATTCACCACTTGATTCTGAATTGGAAAGTATCAAATGAACACTCTTTTTCGGATCATAGATACATCCAATTCAGTAATCATCATCATCGGCTCGACAACCGGGGTCCGGTCCTGGCCTCCTTCAACAAGTCTCTCAACCTATCCCGATCTTGAGCCGACGACATCCAGTTGCGCACCCCAAGGCATCGGGCGTCCTGGTCTACGCCATCTCTCCAGCGCAAGCATGGTCTACCACGCTGCCGTCTACCATAGAATGTACCACAAAGGACTTTCCGAGCAGGTTCCTCTTCACTCATGCGAGCTCGGTGCCCTGCCCACCGGAGTCTTACTTACTTACTTAAGGTGGCGCTACAGTCCGGGACGGACCTGGGCCTCAACCAACATGCGTCTCCAGCCAGCTCGGTCCCTAGCTAGCTGCCTCCAGTTTCGCACGCAAAGTTGGTTGAGGTCCTCTCCCACTTGCGTGCGCCACCTGAGTCGCGGTCTTCCTCTAATGCGCCGTCCCTCGGGATTGGATTCGAAGATTCGAAGTTCAGTGTCGCTGTACAGCCCGTACAGTTCTTGGTTGTAACTTCTCCTCCACTCACCATCTATGCAGACGGGACCAAAAATCACCCGGAGAATTTTCCTCTCGAAGCATCCTAAGACGTTCTCATCCTGCCTTGACAAGGTCCAAGCCTCAGCACCATACATAAGAACTGGGATGATAAGCGTCTTATAAAGGGTCACTTTAGTTGCTCGAGAGAGGACTTTACAACTCAATTGCCTTCTAAGTCCAAAGAAGCAGCGATTCGCAAGAGTTATTCTCCGTTTAATTTCAGCGCTGGTGTCGTTGTCTGAATTGATAGCGGTGCCTAGGTAGACAAAGTCCTCAACTACCTCGAAGTTATAGCTGCCTATGGTGACGTTTTGTCCAAGACGTCGCCGTTTTATGTCCTTTCTTGAAGACAGCATATACTTCGTCTTGCCCTCATTGACCACCAAACCCATCTTCTCCGCTTCCGTCTCAATTCTCACAAACGCGCTACTGACATCACGCTTTGATCTTCCAATTATGTCAATATCATCGGCGTATCCGAGTAATTGGACGGACCTTTGGAAGATTGTGCCTCTGGTGTTGACGAGTGAGTTTTGCAGAGTGAGTTCTTTCCAGAACGATGTTGAAGAAGTCGCATGACAGTGCATCGCCTTGTCTAAAACCTGACATCAAATGCGTCGGTGAGATCTTGTCCGACCTTTATGGAGCAGCGTGCATTCTCCATCGTCATTCTGCACAAACGGACAAGTTTGGCAGGGATGTCAAAACTAGACATTGCTCTGTATAGTTCTTCCCTATAGATGCTGTCGTACGCGGCCTTGAAATCGATGAAGAGGTGGTGGGTATCGATTTGAAGTTCCTGGGTTTTTTCCAAGATCTGCCGTAGTGTGAATATTTGGTCGATGGTTAACTTTCCTGGTCTGAAGCCACACTGATATGAACGTATCAGGTTGTTGACGAAAGGCTTCAGAAATTCACACAATACGTTAGAAAGGATCTTGTAAGCGATGTTCAGGAGACTTATGCCTCTATAGTTAGCGCAGTTCAAAGGGTCTCCTTTCTTGAGGATTGGGCAAACAATGCTGAGATTCCATTCATCGGGCATGCTTTCCTCCGACCATATTTTGCAGATGAGTTGGTGCATACTCCTTACCAAGTCATCGCCTGCTGCTTTGAACAGTTCGGCAGTGAGGCCGTCAGCCCCAGCAGCTTTGTTGGACTTAAGATTGGATAGAGCTATCCTCACTTCGTCGAGGTCGGGTAGGCGGAATTGTTGGTCTGCGTCGAATGGCGCTATCTCCCTTGCAGCGGAATTCGATTCGTCATCGTCGTTATACAGCTTGGATAAGTGGTCTTTCCATATTCTCAGCATGGACTGCGGTTCTACTACGATGTTCCCCTGATCATCTTTGCAGGCTTCGGTTCGCGGTCGAACCTCATTCCTGTTGTGACACCCTTCTATCTCCACGATCGCGAGCTTCTCATGTTCCCTCTTTTTCCTTATGAGAAGCCGGTGTTCTTTTCTCCTCTTCTGCTCGTACGCTCGCGAGCAGCTCTGATCCGTCTGTGCAGCGCCGCTTTGTATGCCTGTTGTTTAGCTGCATGTGCTTGCCTGCACTCGTCGTCAGACCAGGGGTTTCGCTGTGGTGGCCGTGTGAAACCAGCACTTCAGAGGCGGCATCTATGATGGCTGCTTGGCAATGTTGCCACTGGTTTTCAATACTTGATGCAGGCAGCATAGGACTTCTTAAGAGGTTGTCAGAAACTCGATCGGAGAAGGTCCTGGCGATCTCTTGCGATTGTAGCCGTCCAACGTCGAATTTTTTCACAGTAATTCCTTGTTTTGGACTGGATGGGAGAATCCCATAATCTCCAAAAAAAAATCTCCATCGGACGAAATCCCCAAAAAATCTAAAAAAAAAAGTGACGAAATCCCATGGGGAAATTTGCTCCATGGACAAAATCCCCAATAATTTTTTTTTTGCCAAAATCTCCAAAAATCCCCAGCATGTTTTTTTTTTTGCTTAAGTTGATGCAGTTTATAAATTACTGTTATTATTTTACATATTTTAATCAAGTATGTGCTACAGAGTTCAGTCGCTCTTAGTTTCTCCTTCTGCATAATTATAGTTACATCGGTGTGTAAAATGGAATTTTTAAACTCCAACAAAGGCGGGAAAAAAATGTTTTTAGATGGCCGGTTATCATTTCCATTCCAAAAATCAAATTGACAATTTTAGGTGGTGTTGTGACAAAAAAAAAGTAATTATTGTAAAGCATTCATAGTTACAATTAAAAAAAATGAAGTGCAACATATTTTGCGATCCAAAATTCATCATAAGCATAACCATGACCCGCTTGCACATAAAAAAGAATTAAGCCGCGTAAACAATGAACTCAAGCAAAAAGCTGACACTATTGGTCTTTTTCCAGCACAATTGATAACTGACGCGACTGTGAACTGTGAACCAGACTGCCGACCTTATCTCCCTTCCAGAGATTTCGATTTCGATGAGCCTACTGATCTTATAAGTATAAATATTCCTGAAACATTAAGATATGTGGAAAACGAACTATTTGTTTTGAACGAACATCGTTTCAATGGTGAAATTAATATTATTCTGGGTACGAAGTTCACTTTAAAAGCTTTATGTGATGCTAGATGCTGGCTGATAGATGGGACTTTTTACATAGTGCGACAACTTTAGCATTCATTGGCAGATTGGAGGGCAAATTTTGCTTCTTGTTTTTTGCTTGATGAGCAAAAAAAGCAAAGTGTCGTATGATGAGTTTTTTACAAAATTAATAGAATTGTCTTCCAATGAAAATATAGAGTTACGTCCTGGACGGATTATCTCAGATTTTGAGCCTGCCATTTTATCGTCTGTCAAGCAAGATTTCCCCCAAGCCGAACATAAAGGGTGCATTTTTCATTTTGGCCAGATTATATGGCGTAGGGTTCAAAAGGAACATCTATCAAGAAAATATGGAAATAATGAGTCTTTTAATTTGCAAGTAAGAATGCTTAAAAGTCTCGCCTTTCGGCCCCCATACGATGTTTTTCCTTATTTCAACGCATTGGAAGCAGATAACTCTGACCCGGATTATAAAAAAATTGTTGACATGGTTTAAAAAAAATTAAATCCAGGAGACCCACCGTGTTGCAAAATACAGTCCTGAGTTTTGGTGTGTTAATGAAGCCTTAGGAGTGAACTTCCCGAGGACGAAAAATAGCGTTGAGGCTTGGCATAGGCGAATGAAGGTCATCGTGGGGAAGAAAAATCAAGACCTTTATCAACTTGTGAAAAACTTATCAAAAGAGATAATTTTGGTTAAAAATGCAATAAACACCGGTGAACCAAATAAAGAGAAAAAACAGTATTTGGTTAAGTACCACAAAATAAAAAGGTTATTAGATGGGCGAAAATTTACGTCTAAAAAATTATTTTTAAAAAGAATAGCATACACATTTTCTTTATGTTAAACAAAACTGTTATAATGTTGATAATTTGTTTTTTATTTCTATATCAGTTGTTAATTTTTCTTTTTGGCTAAAATATCTTATGTAATATTATATTGCTTTAATCTTATTCTTTAAGTTCATACTGAATTGTTATTTTTGTTTGTTTAAGTAATTTGACTTTTAAATGTTGTTTTATTTTTTTTTTTTGAATATAATAAAAGACAATCGGATTTAAAGGCACTGTGTTTTATTTCATTATAAAATGCAGTCTAAGGAAATTTCTATAAAAAGAAGTACAAAGAATGAACGTTGTGTAACTACGCGCTCGCGATTTTATTGCTTGGTTCACTACTTGCACTGCCTATTTTGGGATTTTCTCTTGGGGATTTTATTCTTTGAGATCTTCTCTTGGGGATTTTATCTTTGCCCCATTTTCTCTTGGGGATTTGTCTTTGGGGATTTTATTTTTGGGATTATATCTTTTGAGCAAACATCACCAACCCGGACTGGATCGGGATATCCGTAGTCGTACCTTGGCTACAACGAGGTAGTGGTCCGAGTCAATGTTGGCCCCTCGGAACGTTCGGACATCCTGTATTCTGGAGAAGTGTCGCGCGTCGATAGCAATGTGGTCAATCTGGTTGACGGTTGATTGATCAGGAGGTTTCCATGTCCCCTTGTGGATATCGAGATGTGTGAACTGCGTACTAGTTACCAGAACGTCTCGCCCAGCAGCGAAGTCGATCAGCCTGAATCCGCTATCGGAGGTGGTGTCGTGCAGGCTGTATCTCCCGATTATGCCACCAAACATGTCTTCTCTTCCTAGCTTGGCGTTTAAATCTCCTAGGACAATTTTAATGGCATACCTAGGGCACTGCTCATATGTTTTGTCCAGGAGCTCGTAGAATATGTCTTTGGTGTCTTCGTCTTTCTCCTCTGTAGGGGCATGCGCGCAAATAAGGCTTATGTTGGCGAATTTAGCCTTGATTTGGACTGTCGTGATGCGTTCATTCACACTGTTGAAACTCAAGACTTTTTGCCTGAGCCTAGTTCCAACAACAAATCCACACCCAAATAGCCGCTGCCTTTGTTCTCGGTAACAGTCGCCGTAGTATACATCGCAGTCTTTTAATTTGCGTTTATCCGGTCCATCCCATCGCACTTCCTGGATGGCAGTAATATCTGCTTTGCAGCAGTTTAGGGCTTGCGCTAATTGTTCGGCTGCACGTGGTCTATTAAGGGACCTAACATTCCACGTACAGATCCGAAGTTCGTTGTCCTTATTTCGTTTGCTTGGTTCCGTATCCGAGGCTTGTTGTTGCTTCGCAACTAAATATATTTGACTTGGTCGGGAAGTCACCCCGACGGCACAACCCCCAACCTGGAGGGCCAGATCCTTAGTTTAACTCCAAAGACGGGGAGCCGAATAAAACCGCTCCAAATATGTCGTAGTAGCCCTATAAGGTGTTCACTAAGTAGTTCAACCTGACTGGAACTGTAGACGCCACCGTTGATTCCATCTTGGGAATTAATCCGCTTCCATCTGGATAGAAAGAGAGGTGCCTTAGTGGGAACACCTCTCCCCCTCTCTCGTTTGCTACCACCAACAACCTTCCATTGGGGTTGATACCCAATCTCCAGCTGAGGTATTAGGTACCCTATGTTCACCGCGAGGAGGTGAGAGTAGGAGTTGGTAGACAGAGGTGAGTTTTGAGAAAATCCTATGGACGCTTGTGTCCTCTTGGGTGCACGTGTCTACCATTTGAACATCCCCACCGGAGTCTACCGAGCCTAATTTTTGTCACTATGTCTGCTTCAAGGTAGATTGCGTACAATTCATGATTGTACCGTCTCCGGAATCGTCCCTCCTCACATATGGGGCCAACAATTCTCCTTAAGACTTTTCTCTCGAACGCGGCTAAGAGGTCGGAGTGTCTTTTGCTAAGCACCCAAATCTCGGATCCATACGTGAGTACTGGCAGGACCATGGTCCTGTACAGCAGCAGTTTTGAAGTTATGGTGAGATTTCTGGATTTGAAGAGCTTTGACAGACTGTAGTATGCTCTGTTGGAATTGAGCAGCCGCCCGCGTATTTCTTCTTCTAAATTATTATCGGCTGCTACTATTGACCCAAGGTATTTGAAGGATTACACCACTTCAAATTCGTACCACTTCAAATTTTGTACCGCCTGCTCATTCTGGGCCCTAATCAAGTAACTTTGCTGACGACTATCGTCTACGCGATAGCTGTGAACGATATCATCAACAGTTTGGTTCATGTATCACTACTGCTCTCGTGTCGTGTATCGTTCTCGTTGTTTTAAGTTTGAGAGCCACTGAACACAATATTGTTTTATCTGTCAATATAATTAATTGATTATCTTTTCAAAAAATGTTGTGTTTGTTGCTGTTAGCTGTTGCGGTTTGGTGGAAAATATAAATAAAATATTTATATACACATCCCACGACAAAAAAATTAATATATATTATTAATATATATTATTAATATATATAAATGTAGTTATATAAATTGGATTTTATAAATTTATAAGAATAGTGTGTATCTTAGGCCCTGCCCCTGGTATTCCATATTTTCTATGAAACCATTGTTTAATCTCAGCTCTTTCATTTTGGTTATCGATATCCCATTTAATCCATAACGGACATATTTTTGCTTCCAGCTCTCTAGTGGTCACCTGGAGGATTGTCGAGAGTGTGCTTTGAGCAACAGCAACCCCAAAATCATTCCCAGACAGCCATTGGTATCCACCTCCTCCTAGGATCTCGAATGTAACAGTCTCAATATTGGTGGGATGTAGGTGGATCGACAGCCATTTGACAAATTAATGGTTTGCAAAAGTACTACAAAAGTTTCCTTCGAAAGACGAAAGCGTTGAATAAAACTGTAAAAATTAAAATCTCTTAACAGACGATCTCTTAAATAACGATAGCTAAACGGGTATCGCGCAGTGGCTATCGATGAAACGATAGTGATAGTGCTTTCGTGAAGTAAAAACTAAATCGTCTATTCGATATCGTTTGGACGATAGAGAAAACGATATCGCCACCCTTACGTGATGAGGGCCCTGGATGAAGGAATCGTGTACAGCTTGTTCGGTCCTTCCGATGATGTCAATGTCGTCTGCGTAAGCCAGTATCTGGCTGGACCTGGATGGGCCCTCTTGTTGCCGTGGCAGAGTCACGGATTGCTTTCTCCAACGCCAGGTTGAAGAGGAGGCAGGACCATCCCCTTGTCGGAGTCCATTAAAGATGTTGATTGGTCTGGATAGCAATCCGGCTATTTTTACTTGGCTTGTTACGTTGGTCATGGTCAACCTACAAAGTCGTGTCAATTTATTTGGGATGCCGAATTCTCTCATGGCTTTGTAAAGTTCTACCCTGGCTATGCTATCATAGGCGGCCTTAAAGTCTATAAACAGATGGTATGTTGGGATGTTAAATTCTAGACATTTTTCCATCGCCTGCCTAAGGGTAAATCTGATCAGTTGTTGATTTGCCTGGAATGAAACCACACTGATATTGGCCGATTATGGTTTTAGCATATGGGGCTATCCGTTCTTGTAGGATAGAGGAGAGTATCTTATAGGCGGTACTCAACAACGTGATACCTCTATAATTGCTGCACGTTGTGACATCTCCTTTCTTATGTATGGGGCAAATTATACCTTTTCGCCAGTCTTCTGGCATTTCTTCCTGCTCCCATACGTGCACTAGAATATCATGAATTGCTTGGCGTAAGGCTGGCCCGCCGTGGTGGAATAGTTCGGCTGGTATGCCATCGGCTCCCGGGGCTTTGTTTTTCTTAAGCCGGGCTATAGCCTTCTCAACCTCTTCTATGCTTGGTGACGGTAACATAGGGTATTCTTCTTGAAGTAGTGGAGCCTTTACTTCTGCAGTGAGCTGACCATTTAGCAATTCATTAAAGTACACTTCCCATCGCTCCAGTATGCTTTGGGGATCGGTGATCAGATTTCCCTCTCCGTCCTTGCAGTAAGTGCAGCGTGGTGTGTACTGCGTCATGTTTCGGACGGATTGGTAGAACTTCCGCGCCTGGTGCGGACCTCGCTCTCGGCTTCTTTCTAACTCAGAGATGATTTTTTCTGTCTGTGAAGCCGTTTTTCTATTCTTCTGAGCTCTTTATATTCATCTTCGCGTGCCCGCGTTCTATGAGATTGTTGCATTGCTCGGTACGCAACATTCTTACGTTCAGTCGCTAGCATTCATCATCAAACCAGTCGTTCCGACTTCTACGACTGCTGCCTAAGATGGAGTTGGCAGTACTAATGACAGTGCTTTTAAGACGTGTCCACTTCTCATCTACGCCCAGCATACTGGCTCCAGGACTTACTCTCCCTGGATCGATATTGGCACCTCGGTACGTTCGTACCGTCATCAAGTTCGAGTAGTGGCGACGGTCTATCAACACGTGGTCAATTTGGTTACGAGTGACTCCATCAGGTGATACCCAGGTAGCTTTGTAGATATCATTACGCGGGTACCTGGTACTCGCAACGACCATGTTTTTCGATGCTGCCAATTCTAGGACTCGAAGTCCGTTGTCATTAGTGTTCTCATGCAAACTATGGGTGCCTGCGTAATGCCTGAATACCGGCTCCCGACCTATTTTAGCGTTCCAATCCCCAAGGAAGATTTTAACATCATACCTTGGGCAGGCATGGAGGGCCCTCTCGACTTGTTCATAATAAGTCTCTTTTTCTTCGTCTGAGGACTCCTCCGTAGGTCCGTGAACGTTAATGAGGCTGATGTTCTTGAATTTGCCTCGCACGCGAAGGGTGCATAGCCTTTCGCTTATAGCTTTAAAGCCGATGACGGTAGACTTCATTTTTTCGTTAACCAAGAAGCCTACCCCGAGCACATGGTGTTTTGTATGACAACTGTAATATAGGTCATAATCTCTTTTCTGTAAAACACCATTCCCTGTCCATCTAACTTCTTGTAATGCTATGTTATGTCAGCTTTATATTCTGACAGGGTATTGGCTAGCTGCTGAGCAGCTCGAGCTCTATAGAGCGATCGTACGTTCCATAAGAAAATTCGTAAATCATTTTTCCGTTTTCGTTGCAAGGGTTGTCATCGTGGGATCAGTCCGTTTCCGAGGCTTGTTGCTGGTCTCGTAATTCCCTTAGTTTTACGGAACAGGTAATCAACCTGTTGCCAACCTGTGGAACTAGCCTGATCATATTAGCCAAACCTTTTAGAGGATTGTTTCTAGCGGCCGCCGCGAAGAGGCTATGATCACACTTCCACCAGTCCCGAATAGTTACGGCACGTGCATGTTTTCGTATGGTACATGTTATTCCCCCTATTCGGCTGAATGGCTGACCAATTCAGTATCAATGATGAAACCCCTAAGCCGTTGAAGTTTCGTAATTACCGAAAAACTGATTGGCTAAGTATAGGAAATCACTTGAAAGTTTTATCAAACCTGAACTGTTTATTCCTCCAACCAGACGATAAAGTATCTGATCTCACTTCAGCCATGAATTAATCAATGGAAATCGACTGTCCACTCATACAAGTAAGGGGCAGGCGGAAACCACATATTGGTGGGTCTCAGGACTGGAGACGCTCAGAAAAGATTGTAGGAAAATCTTCAATCGTGCTAAAAGCACGAGGGAATTTTCAGACTGGAATTTATATAAAGAATCCCTAAAACAATATAAGAAAGAACTCAGGAAAAGCAAAAGATCCTCCTGGAGATCCTTCTGTAGTAACATAGAAGAAACCTCAGAAGTATCTAGACTAAGGAAAATCCTCTCAACAAATCCTAGTATGCCAAGTTGCCTGAAGAACTCTGACGGCTCCTGGACTAATTCGTGCGAAAAATCGCTCAACCTGCTATTGGACACTCATTTCCCTGATAGCTCTCAAACAGTTAATTCTATGAACCATTTAAGGTCAAGTAGCAATTTAACTTCTCCTGAAGGTCTGATCACTAGGGAAAAATTACACAGGGCTCTCAACAGCTTCAAACCATATAAATCCGCTGGGCCCGATGGAATCATACCAGCTGAACTCCAAACAGTAGAAGACATCATCTTGCCAATCCTTGTGGTAATTTTCAATAGTTGTCTTAATCTGGTCCACATCCCGTTGTTATGGAGAGAAGTTAAGGTTCCCTCGCGTGATAGTCACCTTGAAGTAGTGCAGGGGCTTAAGTTTCAAAGAGTCATCTGACCTGCCGGTTTGGGGTCAACCCAACCGTGCCTATTGCATGGTTTGCAGCCAGGGGGTATACCGGCTGTATTTTAACGGTACCTCTTCGACACCAGGTCGAATCGAAGAGTAACTTAGACCTTACCATATTATGCGGAGCTCTGATATGGCGGACCAACCTTTCTCTAGCTACTCGAAACAAAACAAAAAAAACGAAAAAAACAAAAACAACCACAAAAAATACAACATTCCGCGGGATGTCACCGCGAATAAGTATGCGGATCGCATGGAGAACATCTTCCATAACGATTCGAGACAGGGGATGAGTTTTTATCTGAAGAGCAGGTCTCTGATAAGACTGAGAACCGGGCAGTTCAGGGAGAATCGTCAGCAAGTCAGGGGAAAACAAAACCCAGACGAGCAGATGACGAAACTCCGAGCACATCAGGAGCTAGTACTAGAAGAATACCTCTAGTGCCAGTAAAAGATGCTGCCAAAGCCACAGAAGGTATAAAAGCTGGGAATATACCAGAAAAAACTGTCTCGCCACCTCCAAAAGGCCCTCGGCATGAGAAGACCAGGAAAACCACTGGTTCACTTCCACCAAAGGAGATGCCAGGTGCATTTGACGACCCACTCAGGAAAGGGGATGTCCCCGCAGGAAGCCAGGAACAAGGTGGACAAGGCAGACCCTAACAAGGGAACTGTAAGCAGCCTGGATAGTGGGAAGAGGAAGAGCCACAACATCACTCCTCCCTAAAGGCAAGATGCCAAAAAAAATCAGGACGTCGGCCACAGTAACGGCGGTACCAAGAACCGCCAAAAAAGTAGCTGATGAGCAACAGCTCTCGTATGCGAATGTAGCCAGGAGTGTGAGAATTGCGGTCCTACCAAGGCAATACAAAAGACTATATAACATATATGTATATGTTATATGGTCTTTGGTTGTACCTAAAACTCACTAGACTAGGCATCAGTAAACCATTATTGTATATGCTTTATGATATGCTCAATGGTAGAAAGTTTGTTGTCAAAAGTGGCAATGTAACCTCTACCAGCATCTTTGAAATTGAAAACGGTCTTCAACAGGGGGCGGCCAATTCGCCGATCCTCTTCAGCATTTTTACCAGCGATCTCATAGGTAGCTTAACTAACGCAATTGCTTATGCCGACGGCCTGATTGCGTACAGAACGGCTCGAAAGGTGGAAGTTATTAGAATTCTCTTGCAGCGTGACTTCGAGAAGATTCAGCGATACTGCGACGACTGGAAACTGAAAATAAATGTCCGGAGACAATTCTGTTCAGGACTCCGTTGGCTAAGGCCAAGAGAGATACATGCAAGGATTGGCGCAAGATGGTCATTGTTGGGTCTGACGGACGGCCGCTGGCGAGGAAGAGTGTAGTGAAGTATCTCGGTATCTGGTTAGACTGTTATTTGTATTTCGGCTCTGACCAGAGCCCTCGCTCTGACGAAACGGCTGTTTTAAAGCAGTCGGCTTGACCCCAGAGTGAAGGTAATTTGCTACATGGCCCTCATGCGGCCAATGCTTGTGTATGGTTGTCCTGTTTGGTTCAACATTTCCCTTTCCCAAATGGTGAATTTATGGGTATTCGAGAGACAGTGTCTCCGGCGCTGTCTCGCTTGGTATCGAACACCGGAATCTTCTTATTTGCACTATTATTCTAACAAGGTCTTATACAACGGAGCTCGAATCAACAGAATTGACTATTTCGTGATAAAACTTGTTCGGGTCACATAGCGACAGCTATGACTTCGACCAACAACTTGATTTTCGGAGCGTTCTATCCGAACGACGACGACTTCGGTATGGCACGCTTGAGCGGCTTTATCCCACTAGAGGCATTCCTCCATTTAGATAAATGCGGCCTGATACACCATAAATCGGCAGTGCCGCTAATCTACCACGTCAGGCGTAGAACCGTGGACCGGCGACTCGACGAACGAGACATCCTCGCCCGAGATGGAGCCGAGCTCCTACGGTTCAGTACGGCTGTGGCCGAACACGACCGTATTATTAGGAGGAAGCAGGAGAACCAGTTCTGGTGGCTTCAAAATGAAATTCATATGGGGTAAACCGGGGTGGGGTATTTATTTTGCCTTGGCCGGCTTACAAGCCTGTTTTGGTTCAAGGTTTAGGTTAAGTAGAGAGTAGGGACTTTGGCACTATAAAAATAAAAAGTTAATTTTTTTTTTTTTTTTTTAATAGTAGGATCGGATAACTTCCGACAATTTTTTTTCAGTTTTTACTATTAGATAATCCGTTGCAAGAACCTTCATAAATATCGGTAACGTAGTTTAAATTTTATTCGATTATGAAATATTCAGTCCATCCGAACTCCATATGAATTTTGGCATTTCAAGTCAGCACCAAAGTTGTTGCGTATGCAACAAAATACAAAAATGGAAAGCTTGAAAAAGTAAGATTAACATTTGAGTTTTTGATTACAGTTTCGATTTTTTTGCAGAAAAAGAACAACAAATAGATTCCAATTCCAGAAAATGGTAGAATTGTCATTAAAAAATAATTAATTATTTTCAGTTCAGTACAAATATCCATACCAAGTATTCTTGTGTTTCTGTCTCCATTATCGCATAGCGATTTTTAGTACAGGCATGCAATCAAACAAGTGAGTCGTGACTCGAACCAGGAAATTAAGCGTTCACATACATACCAATTTAAGGTCAAAAACTGTCAGCATCGATAAGAAAGTTTGAAAATGAAAAGGAAGTTTTATGAAACGGTAATGTAGATCTTCCGGCGGATTTTATGATTGTTATTTATCGCGTGAGTTGAGTGTGGATCGAGTCAATTTCGCGGGAATAAAATTTTTCGGATTCTGTAATCTGTAATTTTAAAAAACAATATATATATACAACATACATTATATCTCACAAAATATGGACTTAGCTTTTGCCGCTGTGGTTGTTCTAGTTTTAAGTATTTAGTATGTAGGTAGGTTAGTTGTACTTTTAAGTTTTATTTTAAGGACGTAGTGTTAGTTTTCAAACAAAATAATATTGAAGTTAGTTTTTTTTTTAATTTTCCAACAAAATAAAGATTATAAAAAAAAAAAATTAGTTCATAGGCCGAAAGGCATTAGTTTAAGCAATCATGAATTCCTTAGAGCCAGTTAGTTAAATTTAAGTATTGTTAAGTAGGCTGAATTTTGTCTAGTATATAAGTAGATATAAGTGAAAAATGACTAAAATTTGAATTTAAAAAAAAAAAAAAACCGCCACCAAATTCATCGCTTGATCTAAGGGTCCAGGGTTCAAACCACCACAGCCAAACAAAATTTTTTTTACTCAGTTTTTTTTCTCAACCTAAACTAACGTATTTATTGTGAGCCTCAAAGTCGGCTTTCTGTAGGCTGAAATTAAGTTTTATATTCAAATAATATCACCACGCGAACCGTGCGATATATATTGCGAAAATTTAATTCGCGGAAGTGACCGTTATATATATGTATATACTTTTAAATTATTAACAGTGTACAATATAAAGAGTAACCACAAACCTCCTTCGAAACCAGCAGCAGTGGCCACTTCTTCAGGAGAACAAGGGTGAGTTTCTTGATTTAAATTGGATATTACCACATATCTTTATATATATAACCGACTAAATACTTACGCGAATTAAAGGATGGGTAAAAAAAGAGAAGAGAAGATAAAAGAGGATCGAAATCCCAAATTTGTTAATAATCGAATCGTGATAAAGATTTAAATTAAGCTTCTTGATTGTCACTTGAGCTAGATTCATTGAATTTATTAAAAACAAACTATCTTTGAATTCATATTAATTGACTTAATTTAATTTTGGATTTTGATATAAATAATTGAATTTTATGAATATCTAATAAAATTTGTTAAATTAGAATATGAGAATAAACACTTTTAATTATTTCTGAAAAGTTATGAAAACCAAAATGAGCGGATAATTTTTTTTGATTTAAAAAAGGATGAGAAGATAAAGAGAGGAGGATGATGTAGGCGGGTGAGAAGAAGCCAAGTAAAGGGGTTGCTTTAGCGAGGAAAGTGACCAGGTAGGGAGGGTATAGATAGAATATCTCGCACATCTAACAACACCTAAGATGTTAAGACTGGCATACGATTTTTTTTTGTGATGAGTCAGAGGACAAGAACCACCCCATATCAAGAGCTAGTAAGACGGGTAATGTGCCAGCAATGGACCCCAAGACAACAAGGCTCGTTACAAGTTCATGGCTTTTTTCGACTCGACCACTTTCTCCCGCAGGTTTTTTTTAAACGAAAGATTGGGGTAGTAATAACTTCAAGGTACTTATACTCCTTTACTACATAAATACTCCTGGGACATTATCCCAGGTCCATCTCTCTTCTCTGGCGTATCTAACAGTACCATTTCGGAATATGAATACTTTTGATTTGCTAGCATTGACTGTAAGGTTGCAGAGACCGCAATATTTATCATCATTTGCAACATTTGAGGCGATTCCGCTAAAATGACAATATCGTCCGCATTTCATTTTTGACAGTAGCAAACGTTATTCCTCCAGGAAAAGTCGATGGGATGTCATCATTAAAAAAAGAGAACAGAAGAGGACTTAGAAGACTCCAGTCGAAACCAATTTGACCTTTCGTTACCATCCTATACCGATTTCATATTATTTTCATAGAGCCGTTTTAGTGCTGTTAGCATTTAAGGCAGCTTAGTTTGTAGAAAAGCACGTTTTCATCGATTGAGTGGAAAGCCGCCTTAAAATCGACGAAAAATGCGGGTTCGAATCCTACGAGTGTTCTTCAAATAAAATTGGATTAAAGCTAAGCACCACTAAGGAGTCTGATGATTGCCTGGCAAGCATGAAATAGCTATAACTCCGGCCAAAAATAAAATATAAATGAATTAATAGAAAATTAATTCATACAAAACAATTGGTGGTAGTGCCTTTAAGTTGTTGTTGTTGTTCACAAAAATTCAATGAAATTGACGGAATAAAGAATGGTCAAGTCTAATAAACTGACATTCTATGTACAAGTGTACACTTAAAAATAAAATACAATGCAAGTTAGGGAAAAAATATGATCAACAATAGAATAATCTTTCCTGAAGCCTGCTTGATACTCGCTGAGTATTTCATTTTGCTGTGTCCAGTTAGAGTCGCTCAGGAAAGACTCCGGTAAAGATTTTCGTTATGGTGTTTGAAAACGATATGACTCGATAGTTACTAGGGACATTTCCGCCACCTTTTTTGAATAACGGAAAAATGACGTAAACAGGATTGAAACGGATACCAGGAACGTATACTAGAAAAAAAATGTTGCCCATCTTTTTTATTTTGTTTTCGATTTGTGTTGAATTTGTTTGATTTTGAATTTGTGTGAAGACTAAACCTCATCAGCGGACAATTTAAATGCATTTCGGTATGAAATATGAAAAAAATCGAAAAAATATTACCTCCCATGTCCCCTCCCTCATTAAATATACATATGTATATTTAAATTTGTATGTATTTGTGACAAAAACAAACCTCTAAAAAAAACCTCCAAATACATTTCGTTTTTGAGATGCATAAAAAGGGTAATTTTACCCCCTGTACCCCTCCCCTTCTTTTTTCTATAATTTGATTATTTAATAAATGTTTGTATAAAATCTATAATTGCTTTTTCGGATGTGAGATATTAAAAAACTTTAGGCCCGCGGCAGCAGTTCTTCCCACTACTATACAGGTTTAAGCAATTGTTTTTTGTCATCAGGGGGATATCTACTAACGTTTTGGCTAGGATTCCATTTTTTTTTACAGTAAATCAACCCACCTGAGTTATTAATACATAACGCATTCCATATATATACAATTATACATACTTTATATTTCATGAGCATTGTAAGTTATGAATTCCATATACACTTAGTCACGAAAGTAAGTATACACTAGACCTAGCAGATTTATGGTAAGACTGATTTCAGGAAAAGGGTGTTTCTTTTGGGAAAACAAGCTTCAGAGTTTCAAGTATGTTTTTAGCAAGAGAGACAGCAATACGGTTTTGCAATAAACCGGTTCTTTATTGGGTCTAGTGTTCACTTACTTTCGTGACTGAGTGTATATATACATACGTATGTCACTATCATTCCATTTAATGCACTCCCATATAATTAAATTTCATTAGATTCTGTTACATTTTTGCTCCACAGGAAATAATTGCAAAAGATAGAAAGAGTTATCTTAATGGTTCCGACTGGCAGCTTCTATTCAACTATTATAGTAAGGCCTATGATTATAGAACATGGATAATCACCGAAAGTTTTTAACTACCTATCCAATAATGTATGCTTTAGTTTTAATTAACATTACAATTTTTTGTTTTAACTAAACTAAAAGTCATTCCATTTTAACTAAACTCAATGTCCACGAAAATTGTTTTTTAAAATTTGTAAGATTACAAATATTTGCAAAAATGTATCAGTTTGAAATCAAATTAATGTTTTAAAAAAATTAAAAATTAATTGTATCTCATAATATTGTATACTACAGACACACGACAAACTTTGTCATGTCTTAATTTATTCATGTTCACTACTCAATCCATTGTATAAAAATTTGTTTTTCATGAATAAAATTTATCTATCTATCTAATCTATCTAATTGCCGAAGTAGCAAATTATAAGAATAAAATGTAATAAATTGCAGAAGCAGCAAATTATAAGAATAAAATGTAATAAGAATAAATCAATTGTATTAGTTTACATTTGTATCCCCACAAAAAATATAATTGTTGAATGCATTGGGTGTAAGAAATAATATTTTTGAGTTGAGGCTTGATTTGGCAAATAAAAAGTGAACGTTTTTTTATTAAAAGTGTTTATGAGGAACTTAACTCCAGCAGCAGTCGGTTTCCTGTTTGTCGGGCACCTGAGTTACGCAAAAACATAAAATCATGAATCCGCAGATCTTACAAGACTAGACTAAAAAAAAAAAACATCCTCGAGTTATAAACCTTGAGCCAAAGACTGCAAGATCAAGAAAACATCGTATTAGAACCGCAGTCAATTCTAAAGATATGACAATGCTACCTCTCTAAGCTCTATAGGATGATGGATGAACCTAATTCCGTTGCTAGAGATAGAACTATTCGATTTAGACGACGGACGTAGCCCAATAATTCTATCCACCCGACCTGGACGAAGTAAAGATAGCAGTATCCAAGCTCAAGTCCGACATTGTAAAGATGTTTTAAACTACAAAAAACGTAAACAGAGGGTCGTTGAGGACTGTGTTATGAGTGGGTTTTATTCTTTAAACGAAAACTGTTTAAAATTTTGCGCCATTATCTGAAATACGTTTGAATACTTTGTTGATGATAAAATCTATGACATTCTTTTTGTGCTAAAAAGAAGCACAATAAATTGCAAATAAACCAAGATAAATAACCAAGGTTCTATAACCAACATTTGGTAAAACAACGATATTTAAGTTAGAAGAAAATTTGAATTTATTGATATGAGGGGCAGTGGACGTATATGCAAACTGGACTGTGGACATTAAAATAGACACACTAAAGAAAATTTTAAGAATTCAAAACATTTTGGGAATTTAAATCAAAAGAAAATGTCCTAAACAATGGGAGATGGCTTAAATAAGCGGCCAAATAATAAGAAAAACACTGCAAATTCGAATAAACAAAGATACTTTATAAGTTTATATTAATGTTTCATCAAGAATTACATGTCTCATGTTGTCAGCTGGGGGTATGAACATGTTTTGATGTCGGGCCCAACATAAATACCACAAAATAGGATATGATATGTGCACACGTCCCGATCGACGTCCTGGTAAACAAGTGTAGTGCTTGACAGCATTTCTTCCTTCCGCTGCCGTGTTAACTAGTATACAGGTATGGTATTGTTTGTCGGGACTGTATACTTCCTCTGAAAAGAAATGTAGCTTCTCCTGGGTCGAAATCGTATTTAAATCCCTGAGATTTTGATCTCTATATAAACCTTTATTGTAGACATTTTAAAAAGGAAAAGCTAAGTTTTTTTTTACTATACTGCTTGAGCCCCATAGTTTACAGTTATGTGTCCATATAAAAAAATGAAGAACTAAGTTTTCTATGCTAGCTTACTATATGTCGTTTTTGGACTCTAGACGCAAAACTATTCCCATTCATTAAATTCGTTGTTAAGCGCATTATTCGCCAACCATGACAATATTCGCTATTATTGGCCATTGTTATAAAAGTTCATTTATTTTGGGATCTATTCAGTTCATCGAAAGTGACCAATACTGTCATTTTAATTGCAATTATTTTTTGCTCTAAATACAATCTTTGTTGCTATATTTTGTCTAAACCCCTGGTTTACAGCTTTGTGTCCATAATAAAAAAAAAATGTACTAGGGCTAAGCTTTTCAACGATATACAGGGTGAGTCAAGAGCAATGCGACAAAATGCTAGGGCGTGTAGGTTGCGTTGAGACAAGAAAAAAATCGTATGGGAGGGGGGGGTCTATTCCCCCCTGTTTAGCTGGGAGGGGCAATTTTCGAAAAAATTGACCTAAAATGGAAAAAAAATTATTTAAAATCAACGGCTTTAGTCACAATGCTGTGCGATACCTTTTTGAAAAGCCAACAACTTTTTCTTTCATTCTGTTTTTAAATAAATCTATTCTAAGAAATAGTTTTTGAAATATTAATTTTCAGTCAAAATTTTGAAAAAAAAAATGGAAAAAAAAAATTTCAAATTCATTTTTTTCAAAATTTTACGTAATTAAGTGCTAATTTTAATTTCAAAATTCAATGCTGTTATTAATTTTAAGTCAAAATCAGAAAACCGGATGCAAAAATTTTATGTCGTTCTCAAGAAATTAAAAAAAAAACAAAACCACCTTCTTCTAAGAAAAACATTTATTTTTATTTTAACGAAACAATTTATGAAGCATTAATCTTAGGTTTTTTACTTTTTTTGAATTGGAGTTTTATGAGAACGTAATAAAGTTAAATAGTATTGGAATAACCCTGGATTAATATTATTTTCATTGATAACTTCTGAAAACTGAAAACTGTAGCGCTCTAAGTAATTCATGATAAACTGAAAACTAATGCCTTTCGGCCTATGAACTATTTATGTATTTAATTTTATTTGAATTAATCATTTATTGTGTAATTGTTAGAAAAATCTTAAAAAAAAAACTAACTCTATTTTTTATCTTACATGCTACTTAAAATTAAGTCCTTAAAATAAAACTTAATACTACTTAAATCTAACCTAATCTACCTAAACAACTACTTACAAACTTTTTTTTTTTTTTTTTGTGCCACCACCTACTCTACTTAAAACTAAACCCTAAACCCTTAAACCTAAAACAAATATGTAAGCCGGCCAAGGCTAAAAAAAAACCCAACCCGACTACCCATTATCAAACGCAGCTTGAAGCCACCAAAACTGGTTCTCCTGCTTCACCCTATCTCTTCGGTCCCGTTCACACACAGCCCTACTGAACCGAAGGAGCTCGGCTCCGTCTTGTGCGAGGACGTCTCGACTGTAAAGGAGCCGCCGGTCAACGGTACTTCGTCTGACGTGGTAGATCAACGGAATTGCCAACCTATCTTGGATCATACCGCATCTGTCTAAATAGAGGAAGGCCTCTGGAGGAATGAACCCACTCAAGCGCGCACTTTCAAAATATTGTTCGTTTGGGTAGTAGGCTCCAAAGATCAAATTATTTGTCGAGGTCATAGCTCTGGCAATGTGACCCCGAACCAGCTTTATGACGAAATTATCAATTCTGTTGACCCGGGCCCTGTTGTATAGGACTTCGTTCGAGAAATATTTAATGTAATTGGATTCCGGTGTTCGATACAAACCGAGACAGCGCCGAAGACACTGCCTCTCGAAAACCCGAATCTTCTCCATTTGAGGTGGGGCAACGTTGAACCACACGGGACAGCCATAAACGATCATCGGCCGTATGAGGGCCATGTAGCAAATTACCTTCACTCGAGAGTCTAGCCGACTGCTATAAAAAAGCCGTTTCGTCTGAGCGAAAGCTCCTCTGGCTCTGGCCAGCGCAGCATCTACATTCTACATTCTACATGTCTATTGAAATATAGATACTGATCCAGCCAGATCCCCAGGTACTTCACTTCACTTTTGCTCGTTAATCGCTGACCGTGAGGCCCAACGATGACCATCTTGCGCCAATTCTTGCGCGTGTCTCTCGGAGCCCCAGCCAAAGGGGTCCGGAACAGAATTGTCTCCGACTTCTGAAAGTTGATTTTCAACATTGTTTCTTTGACTTGTACCATTGGATATCAGAAACGAGCTAAGACGCGGCATGTATGGTATCATGTCCCGCCTTGAACCCGAACTGGTTATCCGGAATTATATTGTTGTCCTCAGACCACTGAATCAGAACCCTATTGATTACTTTCTCGAATACCTTGCTGATACTTGGAAGGAGACTTATTGACCGGAGATTTGCCGGATTGGAGCTATCCTTACCCTTCTTCGGGAGAGGATGCACCACAGCTGTCTTCCAACGCTCTGGATAATAAGCATTATTCAGCGCGTTTTTGAAGAGTGTGGTGTAAATGTCTATGGCTTCTATCGGCAAATGTTTCAGTACAACGTTGGATATACCATCGACACCTGCAGACTTCTTATTCAGTCAAGCACTACCTCCACTGCGCCGGGGCCACCCCTCTTCTATTTCAGTCGTATTTTTAGATTGTTGTTTATCTTAACAGTAGATAAGTTTATGCAAAATAGTTACCATGTGAATAAACCAGAAATGTAAAAAAAAGAGATGTGTACTCGATCACGTTTTGTTAAAGAAGAAGTTTATTAAGCTGAATTTGACACTTGTAAGAAATTATATCCGGTATACATAATTTATTTTATCATCTCCTAGTTGGCAATATGGGCTGCGTTCAGCATATTATGATGAAAATTTTATTAGGGTGTGGGGTCGAGTCAACCCACCAACTAAATATTTCATTATAAATTTAATTGATTCCAACCTTTAAAATCATTTTGATTCATACTGTACCTACATATGTATAATTTCTATTCGTACTGTATCGATTTTATATACAAAGTTTATGTGCAAATTGAAATATGTAATAATCTTAAGAAAGAATAAAAGTAGATGTTAAGAAGAACAGTTGTGTTTTAGCTCGAACGGTGTCGTATATTTCGTATACCACTCACATCTACAATTGTTGACCCCGTTAAATAAACCGCGTGGAAAAATTTTTAAATCATTTAAAATATCCACTTAAATTTTACTTTACACAATAAAGTAGGTATAACAAAATGAATGACGATGGAAAATTCGGCAAAACACAACCCATTGGTGACGTTAATGATGAAAATAATACCGGCAACGATGGCACCGGCAATTCCGGCAGTGGAGGAGCACCCGGTGTACCCAACACTTCAGGTCAAGTATTCGGCTGTGAGAATGAGGTAATGCGTGTATCGATAAAAATTTCCCCGTTTTGGACAGAAATGCCTGAAATCTGGTTTGCAAGTATTGAAGCACAGTTTGCCACGTGTCGAATAACCTCAGAATTTTCACGATTCAACGCCGTTGTTGGCTCAATGGATGGAAAAGTCTTATCACAAGTCAGAGACGCTGTTTTGCAACCACCTACAACTGGCAAATATGAAAATTTAAAAAAAGCTTTAATTGATTGTTTTTCAGACTCCGAACATAAAAAGATGAGAAAACTCTTGTCAGACGTAGACCTGGGCGATAAAAAGCCATCTCAACTTTTCAATGAGCTTAAAGGTCTGGCTGGAAATTCAGTTGGAGAAGAATTTCTAAAAAATATCTGGCTTCAACGTCTGCCTTCAGAAGTTCAAGCTATTTTGGCTGCTTTCAAAAGTGAAGACGTAAAAAAACTCGTGCAGGTGGCTGACACAATCCTCGAAACAACACCACATGGAAATAGTGTATCCAGAATTGACCATCGCGAATTAATATCTTTCCATGAGGATGATCTGAAAAATAAAATCGATGCAATTAGCCGCCGCATCGACAAATTCGAACACACATATCGTCGCAACCGCAACCGAACACCATCACGTCACCGAGACTCAACACCATTAAGCAAAAAACATCATGAAATTTTCTGGTACCATTACAGGTACAAAGACAATGCTATACATTGCAAACAACCATGCAGTTATAAAAAATCAAACGGTTCAAAAAACGAATAGACTTGTCACCGCAAGTGGTGACAACAGTTGTCAAACATATTCACCGTTTGTATGTTTCGGATAAGACAACACATAAGAAATATTTAATTGATACAGGCGCCGACGTCTCCGTGCTACCTCCTTCACCTCGTCAAAAGTCTCAGTATTCGAACTTCGCTCTCTATGCTGCAAACGGCACAAAAATAAAAACCTTCGGAAGTCAACGCTGTCAAGTCAACCTTGGATTACGCAGGCATTTCATGTGGACGTTCTTCATCGCAGATGTGGCACAACCCATCATCGGAGCAGATTTCTTACAGCACTACGGCCACCAAAATGTCAGCGACTGGGAAACCAACCTCAGGTAATAAGAAGAATGACAACACACCAATCGTTTGGACATCTGAAGCAGACATTGCCTTTGAAAAGTGCAAGTCAGATTTGGTAAACGCTTCACTTCTTGCTTTTCCAGTCTCAAACGCAACACTTTATCTCTTCACCGACGCATAGAATACTGCAATAGGGGCTGTGGTGAACCAAGTGTGCAATAATGTTTCTCAACCGCTCGGATTTTTTTCCAAAAAACTCAGCGCAACCCAGAAGACACGTAGCACTTACGATCGCGAGCTCCTGGCCATGTATGAGGGCGTGAATCATTTCAGGCACTTATTGGAAGGAAGGTCATTTTCCATTTATACTGACCACAAGCCGCTGATTTTCGCGTTCCAGCAGAATCTAAGCAAAGCGTCACCAAGGAGAATTCGACAACTCGACTTCATCAGTCAGTTTACAACAACAATATTGCACGTCCCTGGACAACAGAACGAAGTAGCGGATTTCTTATCCAGGATAGATGAAGTCTACACTTCTCAACCAATCAATTTGGAAGAAATCGCCCAGCAACAGAATGATGATGTGGAATTGAAGTTTTTACTGGAGGAAGGTAACTCAACTTCATTACAACTTAAACTTCTGTCATTTCCAGGCACAAAATTAAAAATATATTGCGAAACATCCACCTCCAAAATCCGACCCTTTGTCCCCAATAGAAGCAGAAAAGCAATTCTGAATAACCTTCACAGCTTATCTCATCCTGGCGTAAGAGCTACGCTCAAGCTCGTGCAAGAGCGATTCGTTTGGCCAAAAATGAGAGCAGACTGCGCAAAATTTGTTAATAATTGCATTAAATGTCAGAGATCAAAAATTAGCCGTCACAACAAGACAGCTATCACAAAATACAGCTTGACATCCCAGCGTTTTATACACATCAACATGGATATTGTTGGCCCTTTGCCTACACCACATGGTTACCGGTATCTCCTAACGATCATCGATCGGTATACCCGGTGGCCAGATGCGTACCCTATGGAAGACATCAGAGCCGAGACGGTCGCCCAAAACCTACTCCACGGTTGGATATCTCGATATGGCGTACCTCTTCAAATAACCACCGATTTAGGACGTCAATTTGAATCAACACTGTTTTTGGAACTGAGCAAAACTTTGGGAATTAAGCACTGCAGGACAACAGCCTATCACCCACAATCTAATGGGATCATCGAGAGATGGCATCGTTCCCTGAAAGCGGCCATCATGTGTCATGGAACAACTGACTGGTTTCAAGTTTTACCTCTCGTTTTACTAGGTTTGAGATCGTCTTTCAAAAAGGATATGGACGCTACCCCAGCAGAGCTTCTCTACGGTGAAACACTTCGTTTACCAGGTGAATACCTTGCTGATGCACCGAAAAGTTTCTCAACCTCAGAAGAATTTGTAAAAGAGCTACGGAGAAACATGTCGATCTTAAGGCAAACCAACACCAGCCACCACGGCACAACAAAAGTTTTTGTTCAGAAGTCTTTAGAAAAATGTACTCATGTTTTTGTAAGAACTGATAGTGTTAGGTCTTCACTTCAACCACCGTATGAAGGACCTTACCCAATTTTAAAAAAATATCCTAAATATTTTTCCGTTAGAATAAAAAACAATCTTAAAAATGTTTCTATCGACAGGTTAAAAGCAGCTTTTATCAACACCGATGATACTGAACCTAATGATGAGCCTAAATCTACGAGCAATAAACAAAAAACAACAAAAGATCCATCAGCAATCAATAAATCGAAACAGCATCAGACACCTGCAACAACTGACCAAAAAACAGGAACAACTAGATCAGGTCGAAGAGTCATCATTCCTGCCAAGTATCGTTAGAACATACAACCATTACTAGCGGGGGAGTACTGTGGGGTCGAGTCAACCCACCAACTAAATATTTCATTATAATTTAATTGATTCCAACCTTTAAAATCATTTTGATTCATACTGTACCTACATATGTATAATTTCTATTCGCACTGTATCGATTTTATATACAAAGTTTATGTGCAAATTGAAATATGTAATAATCTTAAGAAAGAATAAAAGTAGATGTTAAGAAGAACAGTTGTGTTTTAGCTCGAACGGTGTCGTTTATTTCGTATACCACTCACATCTACAAGGGTATGATTAAGTTTAGTTGATTTTTAATTATTCCGCCCGCTTCGACGTCTCATTTGAGCGTTGAAATATCTGCTTCATAATTTAGGAAGGTCCAATGGAGGCGCCAATTCTAGTTGGTGTCTTCTTTGTCATCATTGAAAACTGGCAGCAAACAAAGTTTAACAATTGGGCGCTTAAGTGTTGTTGTTTGTGTCTTCACTGTGACGACTCTAACGAGTTCGTCAGCTCCAGGATGTGTCGAAATAACTCGTGCTAGGGGCCACTTACTTGGGGGCAATCGCTCATCCACAACAAGTACAAGAGCTCCTTCTTTGATGTTTTTGTATTTTTGATGCCACTTTCCAATGTCTTGCCACCTTTGAAGATATTCGCTAGACCATCTCTGCCAAAATTTTTCTAGCATTTGTCGTAGCTGTTGATAACGAGAAAGTCTTGAAGTAGGTAGCTGCATTAATGATGTTTCAGGAACTGTAGTTAAAGCGTCTCCCACGATGAAGTGGCCTGGGGTAAGTGCCTCAAGGTCGGTTGGATCATCCGAAAGAGGGCAGATGGGGCGGGAGTTCAAAATAGCTTCCACTTGGATCAGGAAAGTCGAAAATTCCTCATAAGTAAGAACAACATCCCCTAAAACTCGCTTGATGTGGAACTTGGCTGACTTAACAGCTGCTTCTCATTTGCCCCCAAAGTGGGGCGCTGATGGAGAGTTGAACGACCATTTTGTACCATCATTGGCAAGTGTATCTACTGAAGATTTAACATTATAAGAAGCAGAATTAAATAACTTACGCAGCTCCGCATCAGCACCAACAAAGTTAGTCCCACAGTCACTTCTCAGTGTTGAGCAAATACCTCTTCGACCAGCGAATCGTTCAAAAGCCGCAATAAATCCTTCTGTAGTGTAATCAGTGGCAAGTTTAAGATGGACAGCAGATGTTGAGAAGCACACAAAGGCCACTAGGTACCCCTTGTACCTTTTAGCACCTCGTCCTCTCCAGGTTTTTAATGTGAATGGGCCGGCATAATCTACACCCGAATTTAAAAATGGACGTGATGTAATTGTTCGTTTGATAGGAAGCTGGCCCATTAGTTGCTTAGGAGTTGTAGCACGGTACCTTGCGCAAACTACACAGCGATTGACGAAACTGCGAACAGCATGGCGACCTCCGATGATCCAATAATCCCTTCTTAGTGTGGCTAGCATTATTTGAACTCCTCCGTGAAGTGTTGACTCATGCGTTTAATCTAGAATTAGCTTTGTTAAATTAGACTCACGACGAAGTATAATTGGATGCTTTGTATCCAAATCTATTTGAGCGTTGCGAAGCCGCCCGCCAATTCGAAGAATTCCATGTGAGTCGATGAATGGAGTAAGGCGAAAAATAGAACTGCTCTGATGAATGGACTGTAAACGAGATAAATGACTGATTTCTGAAGAAAAACTTTCTAACTGCACACATCTGATCCAAAATATCTTTGCTGCATCTAGTTCCTCAGGTTTGAGCCAACTACTGAATTTGATGATTGTTGGTATATATTTTAAATCAACCTTGGCTTTTTTCTTTTCCTGAATATTTTTTTCGAATACAAATGAATCGCCTGCACCAGGCTGTTATTCGCAAGAGTCTCATCAGTGATGAATACTTACTTAAAAGATCCCAGTAGTATCTATAGTCTTCGTTTTAGTAAAGGCTACTAATTGCTCACGTTCCTCCAGATCTGCGTTCTTATCTAAGTTGAGACAGAGTGATGGCCAATTGTTTGGGCTAAGTTTCAGCCAACTGGGTCCAAACCACCAAATCGATTTCTCAGATAACTTGCGAGGTGATAGGCCCCTTGACGCAAAATCAGCTGGGTTATCTTCACCTGGCAAATGATGCCAATTTGCCTCAGGAAGCTTGTCTTGTATTTGACAGACACGGTTGCGAACAAAATCTTTCCATCTGTTAGATTGACCTTTAATCCAAAACAAGGCTGTACTGGAATCCGTCGAAAGGTGTATAGCTGATATATCGATGTTTAAAACTTTACTCGTATGTTGTACATGGCGTGTAAGAAGCAACGCTGCGGCTAGCTCCAGGCGTGGAGTTGTAACACGAACAGTTCTCGAACGAGTTGCAGACTTACTTGATTTTTGAATGGGAGCCACCTTGGTCTTGGATGCCAAAATTGTGATTTGAATGTAGTCTATGGCTCTTAAAACACGAATATAGATAACTGAGCCCAGTGCTGCATGAGAGGCGTCAGCAAAGCCATGGATTTCAACAGATAAACATGAAGGAGTTAATCCAAGCCACCTAGGTACACTGATCAAATGTAAATCTTCAAGCTCATGAATGTAAGCTTTCCATCGCAGCTCAAGGTTAAGAGGAATAGCTTCATCCCAGCTTAAATTTGCCCCCCACAGCTCCTGCATAAATATTTTGCCTCGAACAACCACTGGAGATAGCCATCCTAGGGGGTTAAATAATTTTGCAATATGAGACAAAAAATTTCTTTTCGTATATACGGTGGGTTCACTTATTTCTTCGGAAATGAAAATGAGCCCATCATGGACAGGTTGCCAGTTGAGCCCTAATGTACGATGTACAGGACCATCCTTAATAGAATGTGAAGATGAACACGAAGGGTGTCAACGCAGCCTATCCCAAGACAACTGATACCAGCACAACCTATCCCCGACAACTGGTACCAAGCCACAACTCGTCCCAAGACAACTGGTCCCGGAAGTAAGACTCATCCCACAACGAAAGAAAATATTTAGAAACTGAAACTAATGGTTTGTGTATTCGATAACATTTGGTGTCGTTCAATCATCCGTTAATTTAAATTATTTTTGAAATGGTACGAAAATTTATGCAAGGGATTTTGAAAGGGATTTTTTGGGAAGCAAATGTCGGACTGAAAGAATATTCATCATCTGTTTAAAAATTGTTATTGAATTGAGCTTTGTATATGAAAACTAGTTTGCATATACAAAGAATTGAGTTATTATTGATTTCACGTAGATTTATTAAATTTTATGAATGAAATCGAAAAGACAGACAAAAAATGTGTAATCTCTGGGGGTCAAGGACGCACAGTGTAGCCGCCAATCGCGTTTAAGGATAAAATTGGGTTTTCGTTTCTTGCGATACGTCGATTGAAACAAAATATGTCATATCAAAAAGAATATTCTCAGTGAAAATGACAAAGATTGAGAATGAAATATATACAACAATTCTCAAAGAAATAAAAATTGTTGTTGTGACGCCTTTTAAAAATACAAAAGCAAATAAAATTAAATTAATTTCAAAAGTCAAAGCTATTACTTTGTAAAATTGAGAAATCGAATCCAAAAATTTTCATTCTCAGAGTTTTGACAGTAGAATTGATAAATTTGTATGAGAATTTTTGTTTATATTTCTGAGAATACGAAGATCTCTGAGATCTTAGAAATATAAACTGGCCAAATGTCTAAAACGTGCCTGTGTCTAAAAATATTTTTGAGGAATGAGGAATTAAAGTAATTAACTTTTTCACTTTACCAATCTCCCAAAATTAACAATAAAAATTGTCAATGATTGGTAAATGTGTCAGTTATACCTTATACTTTCAAACTACAGTACATTCTCGATTATCGCAACTAATTAAAAAATTAAAACAAGGGTGGTTGCAATGACCGAGGTTGTTAGTTTTGGAAAAATAGAAACTGATTTTGTTAAAACCATTTTTTTCAAAATTATAGGTCATTAAGTGCCATTTTTATTTTCAATATTTATTGCTTTATCAATTTTTTACCAAACACTAAAAACTGGATAGTTTTTTGGACTTACAATTTCAAAGATAAAAGTAAATACTTACATAGTACATAATATAAAGTAACTTAGTAATAAAAAGAAAAACTTAAAAAATAACGTACAAGCACCACGGTGGGTCCGAACATAGTACATCAGGGTTGCGAACCCAACACTCTTACACTAGACTACCTAGAGATATAATAATTGTTGGCTCAGAAACAATATAATAAACTTGAAAACTAAAGCTATTTTACAAAGTTTGTATTTGCAGTTTGACTAAAAATATGCAATCTCTTTTACATCATTTTTTCAGGGAAATTTCCCTTTGGCTTTCTATCAAAATATTACAATATTCATTTAGGAATACGACACAAACCTCAATTTACAAATTTCTTTTCATGTTTCATAGAAATCCCAATTGTTTTTGAACGTTTGGCCAAAATATTTCCATTCCTCATTCCTCAAAAATATTTTTAGACACAGGCACGTTTTAGACATTTGGCCAGTTTATATATCTAAGATCTCAGAGATCTTCGTATTCTCAGAAATATAAGCAAAAATTCTCATACAAATTTATCAATTCTACTGTCAAAACTCTGAGAATGAAAATTTTTGAATTCGATTTCTCAATTTTACAAAGTAATAGCTTTGACTTTTGAAATTAATTTAATTTTATTTGCTTTTGTATTTTTAAAAGGCGTCACAACAACAATTTTTATTTCTTTGAGAATTGTTGTATTTCATTCTCAATCTTTGTCATTTTCACTGAGAATGTTCTTTTTGATATGACATATTTTGTTTCAATCGACGTATCGCATGAAACGAAAACCCAATTTTATCCTTAAACGCGATTGGCGGCTACACTGTGCGTCCTTGACCCCCAGAGATTACACATTTTTTGTCTGTCTTTTCGATTTCATTCATAAATTCAAAAATTTCCAAAAAAAAAAATCCAAAGTACGCAACACTTTTATTTTCATTTTGTGAGGGAAATTTAGGAATTTCCCCTTGAGGAACTGGTTCATGTATTGGTTTTCGTTGAATTTAAATTTTTATCAAAAGTTTCGTTGTGGGATGAGTTCTACTTCCGGTATCAGGTGTCCCGGGACCAGTTGTCGTGGGACCAGTTGTCGCTTGGGACCAGTTGTCTGGGATAAGTTGTCTTGGGATAAGTTGTCTTGGGATAGCCTATACCCAACCCAACACGAAGCACGTTCTTGGATAGGCACATCTTCTAATAGACTTTCATGGCTGGCTGCCCATTTTTGAAGTGGAAAACAACCTGCCTTGAAAAGATTTATTATTTGATTAATTTTTTGCTTGCCCTCCATGATAGAAGATGCTCCACTGTAGACATCATCAACATAAGTGTTTTGCTCGATAACTACCTTAGCTTCAGGATAAAGGTGGCCTTCGTCTGATGCAAATGACGGAGAACTCTGTTTGCAAGATAAGGTGCTGGACTCGTCCCGTAAGTAACCGTTGTCAACAGAAATTCCACTACAGCTGAACCTTCAATCCATAAAATTCTTTGAAAGTCCCAATCGTCAGGATGAACTTGAATTTGTCTAAACATTTTTGTGACGTCAGATGAGAATGCAAATTTATTCATTCGCCACCGTGTTAAAACATCAGGAAGATCAATATGAAGCTTAGGGCCTTCGTGAAGAAATTCATTCAGTGAGCAACCTTGTGGAGGCTTAAAAGATCCGTTAAAAACGATTTGGAGTTTAGTTGTAGCACTCATTTCACGAACAACACCATGATGTGGTAAATAAAAAACTCGATCAGCTGATTTTGGAGGCTCAGATGTTCGGCGCATGTGGCCCAAGTTTTCATACTCGTAGATAAAGTTTGAGTAGTCTTCATAGAACGATGAATTGCTGGTGAAACGTTTTTGCATCCTATAAATCATGTTCAGTGCTGGCGTTCTTGAGTCTCCAAAAGATGTGGGTTGTGACTTAAATGGAAGCCTCACAATATATCTTCCTTCTGAATTTCGAGTGTGAGTAGTCCTAAAAATCTTCTCGCAATGGTTTTCTTCTAAATGTAGTTGATTTTCAGGTGAACTAAAGACTTCTTCTTGAATCCAAAATCGCTTTACAAGGTCATTGAGGTCATAGTCAATATGTCAATGAAAAGCCGCTGCCGCTTCCAACGATGCAGTATGCACTGCTAAGGGTGTCGATCCAGAAAGCATCCACCCTAAGCTTGTGAGTTGAGCAATTGGCGCCTCCATTGGACCTTTTCGAAGTTCATCTTGTATAATTTGGCTATACACTTCCACTCCTAGTAGGAGATCTATTTTGCCGGGTTAATAGTATTCAGGATCAGCAAGTTGCAGGCCTTTTAGATGAGGCCAATTTTTGACAGCTACCATTGTTGAAGGAAGATAGTTAGTTAATTTTGGTAAAATAAAAGCGTCAAAAACACTTGTGTATTCATTATCACATGATTGAATATCCAAGGTGACTTTTCCTTTCTGTGAAGATGATGCGTCTGCTCCTATACCCGATATATTATATGAGGTGTGAGCACGTGATAATTCAAGAATTTGGGTTAATTTTTCTGAAATTAAATTTATTTCAGAACCTTGATCAAGAAAAGCTCTTACCATGTGGAGCTCTCCACTGCTCGATTTAATTTTAACTAAGGCTGTTGCCAGGAGCCTTCCGTTTGTTGGAGATTTATAGATGTAAGCCGCGTTAACAGATGCAGCAGAAAAGGATGGTGTAGCTGATAATGGTTCTACTGTAGAATTGTTCTGTGCCGAGTTGTTCGACTGATGACTAGATGTGTTGCCTCCAGGGTGAATAGAAGTGTGGTGACGACCACTGCACATGTCACACCTTTTCTTCGAATAGCAGCTGCTGATTGAGTGTGGACCGAGACAGTTATAGCAGAGTTTTTTTTGTGTGACAAACTGATGACGCTCTTCAAATGTTTTTGATAAATAACTTCTACTGGCTGATAAAAAATGATTCCCGTTGCACAGAGAACATGATTGAGAAAAGCTGCGTGATGTGATTTTGCTTTGAAAAACTGATTTTTACTTGTTGCTGGCTTTTTTATGTCTTGTTGCTTGGGATTAACTCTTTCAAAAGCCTGCAGAGAACGAATGCGAGTTTGTATAAATAACTTAAATTCTTTCCAAGAAGAGGTTTCTGATTTGGAATCTAGATGTTTTTCCCATTCTTTTATAGATGCAGAGTCCAAATTGCGAGAAACTAAAAACACTAGAACCTCAACCCAGTGCTGGACTTCGGAACCAAGAGCTTTTAAAGAACCTACTGCTTGATTTATTGTGTTCATTAAACCATCAAGATCTTCTGAACTTTCTTGAGCGACTGATTTGGCAGAAAAGAGTAAATCTAAAGCTGAATCAACCAAAAGTCGCTTGTTGTCGTAGTGCTCTAGAAGGTCATTCCATGTGTAAACCCTGTATTTGACTACAATGTGTAAACCCTGTATTTTAGTGACACTACTAATAGTAGCGCCGAAGAATAAGGAGATAATAAAGGATTGAGAGTTGAACGCTCGTTTTAAACAAACGTGATTTTATTTTCGGTGTTTTAATTATCTTTAACACATAAAACCTTAAAGTTAGCTGCTGTGAGAGGGATTGTATGCAAACGGGATGCTGCTTTGCCACCAGCGAGACATGTTTTTAGATATTGTAATTTCTCAACACATGTCAAGGATGTATGGGCACCTATCTGAGATGTGAATGCGGCTTTGAAAGGAGCCCAATCCAAAAACTCTCCACTAAACATAATTTTCTCCAGATAATTTTCTTCATATTCCATGTATGCCTTTTCTTCGAAATATGATTCCTCGTCGTATTCAGCCTTCTGATCAGGGGGGTTATTATGAAAAACGATAATCGTTTTTAAATACGGAGTATTTGTGAAATTGCGATTGCGAAAAACGATTGCAGAAGCGCGTATTTGTAAAATTGCGATTACGAGAAACGAGAATCGTAAAAAAACGATACTCGTATTTTTATGTACGAGTGCCTTCAAGCACTCGTTCAGCTTTTGTTTTGGCGGGTTACTGCAAGTGTCAAACATTATTGTGTTTTGCTTTGTTTTTTTTTTTTTTGTTTGGTTTTCATTTTGATGAGGGAGAAAAAATGTAAGTTAAATAATAAATATAATGGTGAAAAACATAAAAATAAGATGTTTCTAATATTTAGGCCTACAACGAATGCTAAACAAATAGACTTATTGGGAGCTTTCATGGAAAGTAATCCAAATATTGCTAAAAATTGACATTTGTAAATAGGTGTGAAGTTAGTTGCGTTTAAAAAAAATACTGGTTTAAAAAAAATACTGACTGGCAACATTTTCTTGATTCCAGTTTCGTTTCTCATAATCGCTCTACGCCATGAGTTTCGTTTTTCTGGGTTTCGTTTTTTCTGCCGTTCGTTTCGTATTTCATAATAAGGGCCTAGCTTTTAATGATGATTTTAGAGTTCCCAACGAATTATGGTTATCTTTGTATTCATCCCAGTTCTTAGAAAGAGCCTTAATACGGGATTCAATACGCTGACTCGTGTTTTTTCGCAGTCATTCAATTTAGAAAGAGAATTTGCAATCAACTCGCGCAGCTCACCTTGCTTCTCCAACAAATGTTGTATTTGATTAACTTTTGACATTATAATTTGATTAATATTCCAATAAATGATTATAACCGGGCTCGATGGACCAGAAAATGTAAAATAGTTACCATGTGAATAAACCAGAAATGTAAAAAAAAGGGATGTGTACTCGATCACGTTTTGTTAAAGAAGAAGTTTATTAAGCTGAATTTGACACTTGTAAGAAATTATATCCGGTATACATAATTTATTTTATCATCTCCTAGTTGGCAATAGTAGTAGTAGTAGTAGTAGTAGTAAATAATTTTATTTCCATAACATGATTATATAAAAACAATTTTGCTGGTTTTAAAATTAATTTGACAATAACTTATATAAGTTGCCTGTCAGGTTAAAAAGGCTTTACTAAATGTATACATAGTGAGTTAACGTTTTTTAAACAAATTCATTCATTATTTGAAAGCGATATTTAAGTGCGGATTTTAAAAAAAGATACAAATTATAATAGCTTTGGCTGTTTAAGTAGTCGAGGAACTGGGATCTGGTTAACTGATGTCTTCTAAGAAATTGTTTCCTGTATCCACTGAATATGGGGCAAACTCCAACAAAGTGATATGTATTTTCGGATGCATCAAGGTTACAAATCGTGCATAATCCAATGGAGTGATTTTGGAAAGCTCTTGCATTCAAATTGAGCAACCCACTCCGTGTTTTGAGTATAAGACTAATCATCTCTTGTGGGTTCGAATCCAAGAAGTAGTTAGGTATACCGCAGTATGATAGGTTGCTATATTCATCATGGAACTGTGAAAGCTGTGCATTGCTTATGAATCTGCTCCAGTCTTTCTCTCTAAGCTTACTTAGCAGGACGTTTTGTGAGTTACGTATCTCCAATAAATTATATGTAAATGAAAAAGGCATTGACACTTCCGAAAATAGCACCATCCATTCATTAGCCCAGTAGATATTCTTTCGAATAATAATTTCCGACAAGATTTTGGGAAGTCTATTGTTCGGTAGGTTCACAACTCTGGATATAAATGAAAAATGCAGCTTAAGTGTGGTCAGAAAGGATTTTGGAAGTCCCGTTTCTATATGTAGCACATAGTTTGGCGTGTTGTTAGGAAGAAGGAAACACCTTTTCAAAAAGAAACGTTGCAACTTCTCCACCTGGACATGCTCTTTGTACCCCCACACTTGGGCGCAGTACATCATTATTGTTCTTGAAGCCGCATCGTGAATTTTGAATTTAGCAGTGTCGAATCGTTTTATTTCTTAAAAACTGCGACCATGTGGAATTTATGGAATTTTTAGAAATAGATAGTCTGCTATTGAGGTGTTCAGTCCAAGACATGTTGTATTTTAAAATAACCCCAAGATATTTATACTGGTTTTGAACAGCTATCTCAAAACCATTGAAAACCCATTTTTCATGAGCTGCTCTTCGGCCTCCATTGCGAAAGATCACAATTTCGGATTTATCAAGGTTGACTGTTAAACTCCATTTGGTGCAGTAAGCGATAAAACTGTCTATAAGGACTTGAAGATTTTGAGCACTGTCAGAGAGTATAACAATGTCATCAGCATACAAGAGAACATTAATTCTTAGACCTTCCAGAAACAATCTTGTTGGAAGCTGAGTATGCAAGTCATTCAAAAACAAAATAAAAAGCAGTGCACTTAGAACACATCCTTGTTTTACACCTTTGTTTGTTGGAAAAAAGTCAGAACGACTTTTGCTATCCCAAACGGCGGCTAAGGTGTCTTTATAAATCAACCTTATGATATTTATCATTTTTGATGAGATACCAATTGTAGCTAATTTGTAAAACAGTGCATTTCTATTTACGTTGTCAAATGCGGCTTTTAGATCGACAAAAAAGGCGTACAGTTTCTTCTTTTGGCTCAATTGCAACTGGATAAGACAAGTTAAATTGTAGATCTGGACAACTGTAGAGTAGTTATTGCGATAAGCAGCTTGAAATTCATTCAGAATGTTGTTTTCTTCAACCCAAATTGTAATCCTATTAAGAAGCACAGACGTAAACATTTTATACAACGTATCTAAGAAGGACAATCCACGGTAGTTTGTTACATCATTAGCGTTACCTTTTTTCAATAATGGATATATGATCGATTGTTTGAACGAGGAAGGAATAATTGATGTTTCGAAAATGTCTCTGAATAACCAGTAAATCTCGTCTATCAGAGCAAGGCTTGCATTTTTATAAAATTCATACGGTATCCCATCTACACCTGGAGCTTTTTTGTTTTTGGAAGTAGTGATGACTAAAAGAATCTCATCCTTCTCTATTGGTCGGTCCAATTGCGATGCACTAATTGCAGGTATATCAGGATACATTGATGTTGATGCTGGTTCTGATAAAAGTATTTGAAAATGGGATTTGAAGATTTCTGCTGTTAATAGGATTGGTGAGTTTATTTTGTCTCCACGTAACTCTTTCGCTAGTCCCTACCATTCTTTTGAGGTGCTTACCATATGAAGTTGAGTGATAATATTATGATAGTATTCACGTTTTTTCATTTTACATAGGTTTTTGTAGTGTTTCTTAGCAGCGGTGTATTTAATGCGGAATACATCAATATTAAATTTTCTGAACGTATTAAGATGTTTAAAGGTTGTTTTTCGAACTACATTGCAAGCAAGGTCAAACCAAGGATTTTTGGGATCAAACTTCAACTTTTGACCGCAGTCTCTTCCGTTGGCTTCATAGATGCAGTCTTTAATTGCATTGCAACGATGTTCTACTGATAAAGATGTAAATGTTCTGCTTCTTAATGCTGTTCCAAGATTTTTAACATAGGTGTGGCATCTATTTTCAACCCATTTAAGCCGGGGAATGTGGTTCAAATTCGTTTCAATGTCGCACCGGTTAATATCTTTTAAAGAAAAGATAATGGGCATGTGATCCGAAAAAGTTTCAGTACCAACAGTAAAGTCCTCAATCAAATGGGCTGTTGCATATGATGGGCAGCAGTAATCAATTACAGAAGAACCCCTGCTACTGACAAATGTGAACTCGCCATTTCTATCATTGAAGCTCCGACCATTTAAAATAAAAGCTCCGACATCTTCAAGAAGTTCCAAAAATAAGTTGCAGTTGCTGTCACAAGTGGCATCTTTGGAACATCTTGTTTCTGCCACCGAATTTAGTACTGTAGGGCTGATGTCTATTGAACCTCTTGTTCCTGTTCGAACGTTCATGTCTCCAAAAATTATAAACTTGTCAAGATCAGTTTCAGCAAAAAACGCTTTAAGCTTGTCAAAATCATTGCGCCAGTGATTGCAGTTGAGGTATACGGGAACAAAGTTGACTCTATAACCAGCAAGAGTAGCTTGAAGTACTAATTGATCGTTGCAGTTTATGAATTTAGGTTGGTGTGTTATTTCAATACTCCTTTTGTAACCAAATAAGCACCCCCACTGGCCCTCCCAAAACTGCTATTTTTTGTTGCAGGAATCCAAATTAGTTTAAACCCAATAAAATATTTTTCATAGTTTTTTATATATTCGGACATTACAAAAGTTTCAAAAAGAAAAAATATTTGAAATTTACTTATAAAATTAAAAAAATTACATAAAAGTGTTTTGTTTACAAGATCAGCTATATTATAAAATAAAACCTGACAGGCATTTGGTTGCTAATTTTGAGATGCAATATTTTTATTTTTTTGAATCGGCTTTGACACTCTAACCGTGTAGTTGCCAGTTTTCTTCAGGAGATCTGTTAGATAAACTCTATCTGATTCGTTATTTGCTGCGATTAAACCACTCTTGTTGCATTTAAAACGGTGACATCTATCTACTATGAGAGTCCAACGCTTGATTTCAATGTGAAGATTTCTATCCGTTCTTAGCAGGCATCTTTTAATGTTTCGAAGGTGATATCTTTCGTTCCTCTCATTTGCTGTTAAATCTTTGTTGATGGATATTTGAGTATTTCTAAGCTGCATCGTAGATGATAGTACAGAGCTCACATCATTGGTACTTGAGAGCTCAAAAATATAGGAAGAACCACTTTGATTTGCGTTACTAATTTTCCTAACACTATTTGTCCTAACAGCTACTTTAAGGGTTGATTGACACACCTGTTGGAATTGTTGCTTAGCTTCCTCAACATTATCTGTTTTCAAACCTTTTACCACGATGTTTAGCATTTTAGCAAATTTTTCCGCTTCTTCCATTCTTCTTTCTATTGCAAGATCATTTGATTTTAATTGTTCGATTTCATCGCGCAGTTGTTTGTTTTCTTGTTCTAGGGCATCAACTTGTGCCTTAACACCATTAACATCATCCTTTGTGGCTAAATTTTTAAGTTTCTCATCTAAGAGTTTGCTCATTTCGCTTATGAGTTTATCTGTTAATGTATCAGGCATTGTAAAGCACATAAAGCTTTTAAGCACTAGAAGATCGGGTTGATGTATTTGCTAAGTTATTTTGGTGAGTAAGATCGGGTTGTGGCATTTAATAGGCAGAAAGTTGAGGTGAAAGTTTTTGTATAGTTAGCGAAGCTGAGCTCATACGTGTCGAGTGGAAGGAGATAGGTAGAGTAGGAAAGTGAGCGGGTATATTTTACCGTGGTAGGTTATGATGTGTTTGTTCTGTATTTTTATTTTATTCAACACAAACAAGGCTTGTGTTTATGTTAGTATAAATAAACGTTGGTGAATATACAAAGAATAAAAGCTTTCCACTTCTTTTACTGAACTTTACCTCTCATTTTATCTCCAATTCAATGACAAAAATATATTTTGCGCAATTTCTACAAAACTTCCGCACTTTATTTTATGGCAGAATATTGCCAGAATACAGTTCTATAACTATTTCTACTAGATTGGCAAAAACTTCAACTTATAATGCTTTCTTTTTTTTTAATTTTCAAGAGCAAATCCAAAACACTTCCACTCGCTAGCTCACTCAACTATAGTTGGCAATATATGGGCTGCGTTCAGCATATTATGATGAAAATTTTATTAGGGTACGATTAAGTTTAGTTGATTTTTAAACAACTGTATAAAATTTACTGTTTATATCTAAACCTATTATCAATACTTTTGTTGCTATTAAAATATTTTCTTCAATAAAATATTATTCGATTCTACATTCTCAAATCTAAAATGACAAACTTTCCTCCTGGGATGCAGCGTCTTCAGCGACCCATATTTTCCTATGAGCACTTACCGTCTTAAACAAAGAATTTGTAAGAATATAAGAAAAAAATTATTTTTTTTTGACGCCAGTAAAAAATAATCTGTTTCTATTTTAATGACTACACTCATTGTAAAAGAGAAAAGGTTAAAATATGTACACACAATAACAATTAACAAACAACAATATACTAGCCGCTGTTATTCTTATTTTACTTTGATAAAATTTAAATTTTTTTCTAATACAAATTTTTGTTTTTATTTCACTTTACTTTAATAAATTGCAAGAGTGAATATTTTATATGATATATATATAAATGATATAAAGGGTGTCCCAACAAGAACGCAAGATTTAAGTTTGGCGCCATTCGAAGTGTCATTGTTTGAGATTTGAACAATTATTATTGTTTGTTAGTAGAAGGTATAAGGTTAATAAAAATGGAGCGTACACGAATGAACAACGCATTCTCACTGTGAAATTTTTTTACCAAAATGACAACAACGCGCCTTCGACCAGGGGGGTCATTCCGTAATTTTCAAAACGATAATCGTCAAAACGATAATCGTCGACGATATCGTCCATTATTTGCTTCATGTAACTCATGCACTGTCGTGTCGTCAATCGTTTACAATTTGAGAACGCCTTGTACATATCAGAAACTCTCAAACTGTATTTGACTTGTCAAATTGAATGATAAATGTCAGTTAAATGTTTTTTTTGTGCTGTTATGTGTTTGATGGCGGTAAATCAAAATTTCAACAAAATGTAAGTTATTTTATCGTATATATGTATAATATCGTAAAGACATACTTACATATGATTTTTAAGAGAAAAGGGATTTGATTTGTCTCTTAATTGTCGTATTCGTATTAATTGTCTTTTTTTCCAATTTTCAATTTCATTTTCACTATTTAAAATAAGAAAATTTGAGCGCCGAAACATTTTCACTTTCATTTGTCAATAGATAACATAAAAAAAAAAACAAATGTCAAATTACAGTGGGAACTCAATTACTCAACTACAGTCACCTACAAACTTCAAAATTAATGCAAGACGATACCTATTTAGCTATCGTCCAAACGCTATCGTTTTGACGATATCGTTTAGACGATTATCGTCTTACGTGAAGCAAATAGAGGAAGCACTATCGTTCAAACGATATCGTCTGACGATAATCGAGTTACGGAATGACCCCCCAGGTCGATCGACCGAAAATATCGCAGCAGCACGTGATGATGTCGCTGGAGGAATCATTGGACCTTTTTTTTTATGAAAATGAGTCAGGTCAAGCGCAAACAGTGAATGGTGTTCGGTATCGTGAAATGATAACCAATTTTTTCGTGCCTAGAATTGAAGAAATGAATGTGGAGGGGATGTGGTTTCAACAAGACGGCGCCACATCTCATACAGCCAGAGAAACAATTCAATTGCTGCATCAGTCATTTCCCGGTTGTGTTATTTCTTGTTTTGGAGACCAGAATTGGCCGCCTAGATCGTGCGATTTAACACCATTTGACTTTTTTCATTGGGTTTTTTTGCAGTCGATAGTTTATGCGAATAAGCCGACGACGACTAAAGCCTTAAAAGAGGAAATTGGACGCAGCATTAATGAAATACCGCAGCATTTATGCAAAACGGTCATTGAAAAATTCATTAAAAGATCGCGTATGTGCCAGCAAAGCCGCGGCGCGGCGGCCATCTGCCTACTGTGTTGTTCCATACATAACCTCATCCTGTCTACTTTACGATATAATAAAGAATTCGCGATTTTTTTTTTAAATATCTGAGTTTTATTTAATATTTAAATCTTGCGTTCTTGTTGGGACACCCTTTATATGATATATACTCAAAATTTTATTTGAAGGAATTAATACATTTTTAATGTCGTAAGGCAAACCTTATAATTATACTAGTAAAAACATACGTATACTTATACTTACACCTTACTGCACAAGTCACATTCGTACGGAGTTATTTCAAAATGAGTTACCAAATGTTCTTCTAAATTAGCCCTCTGTATGAATTTCTTTCCACATTGGTGACAGACGAAATCTTTAGTACCTTTAATGACAAAAACGCACAAATGAATATAGATTATAAATTCATGCAATGTAATGTGATGTGTGGAAACTAATGCAAAAAGTTGAAAAACTGTAAAGTGGTAAATTGTGTGAATGGCCTCTCACAAACTGACCAGACAATCAAAATTCATTATGGTTATTCAGGCAAAACGTTGTTAAATCGTCTTTAAAGTGGTAAACTACGCTAAGCTGTTAAATTTTATAAAAAAAACTTGAGAGGTTCATACAGTACTTTTACGTCGCGTCGTTGCATGAATACCGTCCCGTCATTCTATGGAGAATTTTTTTTGTTGAGTATCGTATCGAAAGGGGTATCAAAAGTTGCGTATTGCCGAGTTGATTCTAAATATGTACTTACTTTTTATTTTGGACATAACTTTTGGGACTCTACCGACGACGCTTAAAGGTCTTTAAAAAAAGTAAAAAACTATATTTTTTTTATCATTTTTTTATTTTATTTCATTATTTTAATTTTTTGATTTGATTTATTAAATTAAAGTTAAGGTTATGTTAAACATATTTTAGTGTCATTAAAATAAATAAAAAAAAGGTCACGAAAGGACTTAAAGATTAAAATTACAAAAAAGTTTAAAAATGTTATTTTTTTATTTTCGTTTGGTATTAGTTTACATTTTTTTTTTCTTTTTTTTGTAAACTTAATTACTCACATTGCATATTTCGTAAATACGAACGTTTAAGCACTAACCACTTGGATATGAAAACTTTTATTCTCATGTTGAGATTAATTCACAATCTCATGTTTTCACATTATTTTTTTTTTGCACTCACACTCAATCACTGCACTTTCTTTTCCGAACGATTTTAAATATGCATGGGTTCATTTGAATTTTTCAGATACCGGATTATCTGGAATAAGCAAGGCCCTGTTACCGATATATTAATTTTAAGTATTAATTATTTATAATTAATTGATTCACCGCCACGATGTGATGCTCAACAAACGACGACACCAGCGTAAACAGACATGTTTGTTTTTTTTTTTTATTTTGCTTTGCCTTTTCCAACTTCGAAGTAGAAAAGCAAAACAGAAAAACTGATCTATCAAATACTCGGTAGAAGTGGGGGAGGTTCAGATTGAAAATTCGATGTTAATAATTGTAGTAGATCCCTCATTTCGATATAGGTCGGGAAGTGGGTGCGAAGTTGCTCGTTAGAGTAAACTTCTGGAGATTTTCTCGATGTTCAAATTTTAAGAGAAAGTTAGGCCTGTGGGAATTTTGTAAACTTTGACTCGAGAGTGAAAGTTTGGTTGATTAGGTCAATGCTCCTGGAAAATACAGAAATGTTAAAGCTTTTCAGAACTTCCAATGTCAGTTACCAACCGTAGCAACCGTCAAGAAAAAACTGTTGGAACAAAGAAGCAATAATCTTTGTCAAAGAAAGACCTCCGAAATTTCAGTCGTTTCTTTTTTTTAAATCTATTTACATACATATGTAGGAAGTTTCTCACAGTCCGTATACTATACGGTCTGAACTGTATTAAAACGCGATTTATTTGAAATCAGTTCGATTCGAGATTGTATAAGTCGGAAATTTTAAATTAATGGGGAGATTTAAATAAAACTGCGAAATGCAGTTGCGCTGCGTCAAATGTGCAGAGAGCCACAACAGAGGCGAGTGTCCGTTAGGAACTGAGCAGGTCGAAGATTTGGCTAAGCTCAAGTGTGTCATATGCGGAAACGAGGGACACCCCGCTAATTATCGGGGCTGTCCTAAGGTTCAGCAAATTAAAGAAAAACAGACCATGCAAAAAGCCGCCGCCGTTAGCAAACGATCTGCTCCGACACCCTAATTCGTCACTTCCGAATTTTCTTTCGCCCGTATGGCGAAAGGAATGGGAACGACGAGACAGTCTGCACCAATGGTTGCCCCACAGGCCCCCGTGCCTCAGGCGCCAGCGGTAGAGCCAGACATTGTAGCCTTGTTGATGTGCATTCAAGGCCAACTAACAGGACTGCAAAGTCAGATAAAGGAGCAAGGCGAAAGAGTAGACTACCTCTACTCTTTGTTGCCTGGCCTGGCGCAACTTAACGGTTAATGGGTGCGCTGCCGGAGACGCGCCTCAAGATCCTAGCTGTGAATGTAAATTCTCTGGTTAGGATTGAACGAAGAGCCAATTTGTTCCAGTTGTTGAAAGACCTCAGTCCAGATGTGTTTTTGGCTAGCGAAACCAAGCTAAACCAGAAGCACACATTGACTCATAAAAATTACAATATCGTAAGAAGAGATCGGCCCAACTCCACTCGAGGAGGCGGGGTCGCTATCATCATACAAAAAGGCATTAATTTTAAAGTCATATACAATAATGAAATTCGAAAGCTGAAGACGCTGGAAGTTTGCGTTATATGCATCTCTCTCACGCACTGGTGGGAATCGGATGTATGTAATTGGGGCTTATGCGCCTGATGCTCCACAGGTCACTACTTTTATCTCAGAGCTCGAGATTCTTTTTAGGGTACTGAAACTGAGATTGGAAGGAAGCTTTTTTGTGTTGGCTGTGGATTTAAATGCCAAACATGAAGAATGGGGAAATAGTGTCAACAACATGAGAGGCTATAGTCTTTTCAATTTTTTGAATCTTTACGGCGTTGAGTATGGTATCGACCTGCTTGCTATACTGATAGGCCATCTTATCCAAGAAGCGGTTCCTTCCTGGACGTTTTGCTTTACTATATGAGACTAACGATAACGGACAAAGTGGGTGATCACCCTCGAAACTGTTTACAAACAGTCGAGTACGACAGTGATCACTGCGGACTGGCTGCTGTAAAACAGATTCCGAACGAGCGCGTGGAGCTGGAGGAATACGTCCCAGCGTACTCTTACAATTGCAGTAAGGTTCGCTGGGCGCGTTTCACCAACGCCTTAGCGAGAGAACTTCGTTCGAGTGACATGACCATACCAAATAACAGGAACTTGACAAACACTGAAATTGACGAACATCTACAACTGATGGACGAAACAATAAAATGAACAATGGAACGAACTATACCGAAATACAAAGAACGTGACCAAAACAGCGTCTACCTAAACGCGACAATAGACGCACTGCACAGACAGAAAAGTGGATTACTGACAAGACTCAAAAACTTGTACTGACGATTTACGGACCCCCACGAACCGGAGTAACGGACACTGAAGTCGTCAATTAAGAATATCAACGTTTTAATTAAACAAAACTATAGATTATCGATTAATTCGTTTTGGGACAACAAAATTCGGACCGTAAATTCCAGCGACCCGAGCATGTTTCCTTAAATCAATAAAATTTGTAGGAAAAATAATCAAAACGACCTTCCGTGTTTGAAACTCCAAAGAACGGATGAAAACAGAGACGTACTTCTGACAGCGCAAATCGTTCCTGAAGAAGCCATCTTGGACGATCACCTCTTTATTATCGAAAATCCGCAGGAGAAAGTTGAGACAGTGGCAGCTGCGTTTCAGCAAGTGTATAGGGTGAATACTTGCACTCGCCCGAACCACGACCTGGAAAACAGAGCCTTACTTCACCACTTCTACCTCCGTAACGAAATTGTGCAATGGCGATCCGAGAACTGTGGTTTCACCCGGTTAAATGACGACTTTTTAGCAAATGCTATAATCGCCGAGCCAATGGGTACAAGTCCCCTGTTAGTTACAAAAGTGGAGCTTCAGCTCATTTTCGATTCAATAAAGAATAAGAAGTCTGCAGGTGTCGATAGTATATCTAACGTTGTACTGAAACATTTGCCGATAGAAGCCAGACATTTATACCATACTGTTTAACAACGCGCTGAATAATGCCTATTATCCAGAGCGTTGGAAGACAGCTGTGGTGCATCCTCTCCCAATGAAGGGTAAGGACAGCTCCAATCCGGCAAATCTCCGGTCGATAAGTCTCCTTCCAAGTATCAGTAAGGTATTCGAGAAAGTAATCAATAGGGTTCTGATTCAGTGGTCTGCGGACAACAATATAATTCCGGATAACCAGTTCGGGTTCAAGGCGGTACATGATACCTTAAATGCCGCGTCTAAGCTTGTTTCTGATATCCAATGGAACAAGTCAAAGAAACAATGTACTGGTGCGGTCCTGGTGGATTTGGAGAAAGCCTTCGACACCGTATGGTTAGAAGGTCTGTACCTAAAGCTATCCAGACTCGGCATCAGATAACCATTGTTGTATATGCTTTATGATATGCTTAACGGTAATTAGTTTGTTGTGAAAAATGGCAACATAACTTCCGCCACAACGTTCGAAATTAAAAATGGTCTTCAACAAGGAGCGGTGAACTCGCCAAACCTCTTCAGTATTTACACCAGCGATCTGATAGGTAGTTTAACTCAGGCGGTTGCGTATGCCGACGACCTAGTTGCGTACAGAACGGCTCCAAAGGTTGAGGTCATTAGAATTCTCTTACAGCGTGACTTCGACAAGATTCAACGATACTGCGTTGAAAATCAACTTCCAGAAGTCGGAGACAATTCTGTTCCGGACCCCTTTGGCTGGGGCTCCGAGAGACACGCGCAAGAATTGGCGCAAGATGGTCATCGTTGGGCCTCACGATCAGCGATTAGCGAGCAAAAGTGAAGTGAAGTACCTAGGGATCTGGCTGGATCAGTATCTATATTTCAATAGACATGTAGATGCTGCGCTGGCCAGAGCCAGAGGAGCTTTCGCTCAGACGAAACGGCTTTTTTATAGCAGTCGGCTAGACTCTCGAGTGAAGGTAATTTGCTACATGGCCCTCATACGGCCGATGATCGTTTATGGCTGTCCCGTGTGGTTTAACGTTGCCCCATCTTAAATGGAAAAGATTCGGGTTTTCGAGAGGCAGTGTCTTCGGCGCTGTCTCTGTTTGAATCGAACTCCCGAATCCGAATTGTAGGGTAATACATGGCTTTAGCGGCATTGATGTAAATGAATTAAAAAATAAAAAACGTTGCTATATTAGTTTTACATTGGAATACTTTCTGCTTGAATATTAACCACTTTATAGATGAATTAGATGTTATTGTTTTGGTAGAAACAAATATTAAAGATGAAGAAAACGGCTTTTATCAACTTGATGGATTTCAAAGAGAAACGTTAAATCGGAGTAGTAAAAGTAGTAATTGAAAACGAAATAATAGACCACTATCCAACACTGTACTACATTAAAACTAAAAGACAAGCTGAAAAACAGATTGTTAGTAGTAAACGCATAAGTAATTACAAATTAAACCAACTTATTCGAGAAGAAGATTGGAGTTCTGTTTTAAAAGAGGAAAATGCTGAAAGAATGTATAATATTTTCGCTTCTAAACTCGAAGATTTATACATGAAATCGACAGTTATTAACAAAATTTCAAAAAAAAAACGGAAAAACAACCCATGGATAACATCGGAACTCATCGCTGACTGTAAAAAACGAAACATATTGTATGGAAAATGGAAGAGAAACATAAATAACAAAAGCTATGAAAATGATTACAAGATCTTACGAAACAAAATCAATAAGGTTATATTAATCCAAAAATCTAATTTTTATAAAAAACAGTTTATGGAATTCAAAACAAATCCGCGGAAAACTTGGGGATTAATAAACGAAATTCTAGGAAGAAAAAAATCTAGCATTGATGATACTATAACAAAAAACTTTAAAATAGATCTTAAATCACTAGCAAATGAGTTTGGTGAGTTTTTCTCATCACAAACAGCAAATATAATACATCAATGTGATTTAAAAACATCCATACACACAAATATTTATACAGAAAACTCAATTTTTACATACGCTACAAATGATAGTGAGGTTAACACGATTATAAAGTCACTTGGGGTGCAAGTCTCCTGGAATAGATGGGATAAGATCGGTTGATATTAAGAATAATGCTGATTTATTTGCTCCAATATTGTGCAAAATAATAAATCTAAGCCTAACTGCAGCAAAAATACCTAAAAATCTTAAAACTGCTGTTGTAAGACTGATTTACAAAAGTGGATTGAAGAATCAACTGACAAATAGACCGATTTCTATACTCCCAGTCCTCGAAAAGTGTCTTGAAGGAATTGTTGTCAATAGATTACAAAGTTTCATTGAAAAACACTCACCTATTAACAAAAGCCAGTACGGGTTTCAAAAGAACAAAAATACAGGACAACTGCTTGGTGAATTTGCTAACTGCATAAACGAGAGTTTAAATAAAGGACATAACGTAATTGTGCTATTTATGGCAAAGCTTTTGACACACTCAACCATTCGAAACTGTTGGAAGAGTTAGCAAGAATAGGGATTCGAGGTAGGTTGGCTGATTGGATGTCAGACTATCTACACAATCGAAAGTTTTCCGTCAAGATAAAAGATGTTAACAGTGAAGAAAAGAAGGTTGAATATGGAGTTCCACAAGGATCTAATTTGGGACCACCATTTGCTTTTGCTGATGACACTGCAATTTTTGTTCGCGATAGGTCTCTGGAATCGGCCACAATGATAATCCAAAGCGAATTCGACGCTGCTGTTCGATGGTGTCACCACAACGGATTGGTAATAAATGCTTCTAAGACAAAACTTATGCATATCCGAAGCCCACATGTCAAAAAACAGACAAACAAATATATTTCAGGAATGACCTATGTCCAAGCACGCCCACAGTATCATTGAAGTTGTTGAACTTTATAAATATCTTGGAGTTGTTATTGATTGCCATTTCCTTTGGGACAAACATATAGACAAGCTACGTACTGATCTGAAGAAGAGTCTCTACGCACTTTCGCATTTTAAGTACCATGCTACTGAGGATGTTTTGAGACAAGTCTATTACGCATTGGTAGAGTCAAAGCTGAGATATGGCATATTTGCCTGGGGAAACGCAGCACCAACACACATCAACAAGATTCAAAAACTTCAAAATACAGCTCTAATAATAATACAACACAATAACAGACAGCAAGCTGAAAACAAATTCTGGGTACTTAAAGTCGAGCAAATTTTCAAGATGACCACAATCCTAGAATACCACGACAACAACCGCTTTATTCGCCCGTTACAACATCACCTTAACACCAGACAAGCGCACAAGGTCTACTTCAAATACCACGATACTACAACACATATGGAAAGAGACAGTTGGCATACGTTGTCCCAAAAATCATCAATTCAATGCCTCAAGAATTTAAACAAATACAAAATTATAAAACAAGAAAAAAGCAATTAAAATATTTCTTTTTAAACGATAGTAGTAATTAAAAAAACAAAGAAAAAAAAATTTAAACTGAATTATACAATTTTTTTTTTTGGAAATTTAACTTTTTTATTTTTTAATGATTAAAATAGCTCACTCTATGTAACTATAATATGAGTACAATCTTCTGCAGAAAAGCCTAGGCTTCGCAGGAACATATAAATTGTAAATTTTATTGAGCAAACAAAAAAAAATTACGTGGATTAATTAATTGGGCTTAATGATCGATATGAAAACAATGCAATCAATTAAAAAACTAATTCATTCTTTCCCAACGTTTCTCCGGTTTTTTCCGGCTTCATCAGGGGTTTAGATTTATTAATTCTTAAGAAAACAAATACAAAAAAAGTTTTGGATAAATAAAAATAATAAAAACATAATAATATTTAGATTTTGATTTGACTAATTTTATGAAACTATTGCACTTACTTTTTATGCTATTGAATTACATACATATAAATGTGGTTTTTACTATGAAATAATTATTGATTTAAGTAAACTTTAAAAATTGTTAAACATTAAAAAGTACTAAAACACGTCTTATTAACAAACAACATATTTAGAACTAATATCACCAGGTTAGAATTTGATATGGCAACACTATAAGTGGCGCTTATGTCATCAATGTCCTCTTTGTGGTTCATCGTTTTATTAATTTTTTGTTGGATTCGAAGGCTTTCCAAAGTGAACCATGTGTTGAGTCTTCTTTCCTTGTCTAATATTCTGACGTTGTCAAAATCTGCGTTGTGTTGATGGTCTAGCATGTGTTGTGAGATTGCTGTAGCTGTCTTCTTTTTCCTGATATCAGCTTCATGTTCTGACAACCTCACTCCTAATGCACGTTTTGTTGTTCCAATATATATTTTGTCACAAGCTTCGTTTTGTTTTCCTTTGCGGGGGATTTCATACACGACATCATGTTGTTCGGTTATTTTGATGGGTGGTTTGGTATTGGTGAATATTGTATGAAGTGTGGAGTTTTTTTTAAGTTTGGTGTGGTATTCGTTAAGTGTTTTGAGTATTATATTAGTTTCTGTGTTTTTGACTATTGCAATTATGTCATCAACGTATTTTGCTATGAATTTTATTTTTGTATTCTGTTTTTGTAATTTATCTATTGACTCGTTTAGTAAATGATCTAGTACAATGTCTGCGATGGTTGGGGAAAGTGGGTTGCCCATTGGCATACCAAATGTCTGGTTGTAAAACGTACTTTCGTATCTGAAATAGTTGTTATCTGTTAGACAAAACTGTAATATTTTTAAGAACTGTTTCTTCGGTATGTTGGTGTGATCTTTCAGAGTTTCCCATTTTTGCATTATAATTTTAATGGCTGTGTACGTAGGGATGTTAGTAAACAGCGAAACCACATCAAAAGAGACCAGTATTTCATCTTCTTCTAATAATATTTCTTTCATTTTGTTTTTTAGTTGAAAAGAGTTTTTTATAATATAATATATACTCAAAACACTTAACGAATACCACACCAAACTTAATTTTACTCTTGAAATAGAAAACAATAATATGATTCCATTCCTGGACGTAAAACTAATCCGAAATAATAACAAAATAAAATTTGATTGGTACGCTAAACCGATGTCATCAGGTAGAATAATAAATTTTATGTCTTCACTACCGATGAAATATAAAATCAACACAGCAAAAAACCTCGTAGATAAAATTATAGACATCAGCGACACTCATTTCCATCAAGAAAACATAACAAAAACAAGAGAAATTCTACAAATGAACAATTTTCCAAATAAAATTATTAATGATATTATCAATAACAAAATACTCCAAAAACAAAATATTAATAATCAAAACAAAATTACAAAAAATAAACCTGGCAACCGTAGATACTTCTCCCTCACATATATCCCACTACTTACTGATAACCTCTCCCTAAACCAAACAATAGAAATTGATTGAGACAAAACAATATTTGCACACAAACTAAACTCCACACTTCATACAATATTCACCAATACCAAACCACCCATCAAAATAACCGAACAACATGATGTCGTGTATGAAATCCCCCGCAAAGGAAAACAAAACGAAGCTTGTGACAAAATATATATTGGAACAACAAAACGTGCATTAGGAGTGAGGTTGTCAGAACATGAAGCTGATATCAGGAAAAAGAAGACAGCTACAGCAATCTCACAACACATGCTAGACCATCAACACAACGCAGATTTTGACAACGTCAGAATATTAGACAAGGAAAGAAGACTCAACACACGGTTCACTTTGGAAAGCCTTCGAATCCAACAAAAAATTAATAAAACGATGAACCACAAAGAGGACATTGATGACATAAGAGCCACTTATAGTGTTGCCATATCAAATTCTAACCTGTGATATTAGTTCTAAATATGTTGTTTGTTAATAAGACGTGTTTTAGTACTTTTTAATGTTTAACAATTTTTAAAGTTTACTTAAATCAATAATTATTTCATAGTAAAAACCACATATACATATATGTAATTCAATAGCATAAAAATTAAGTGCAATAGTTTCATAAAATTAGTCAAATCAAAATCTAAATATTATTATGTTTTTATTATTTTTATTTATCCAAAACTTTTTTTGTATTTGTTTTCTTAAGAATTAATAAATCTAAACCCCTGATGAAGCCGGAAAAAACCGGAGAAACGTTGGGAAAGAATGAATTAGTTTTTTAATTGATTGCATTGTTTTCATATCGATCATTAAGCTCAATTAATTAATCCACAAAAGTTAAAACATATGATCAAATTCTAATATACAAAAAAATTACATTAAATATTATTCGAACGAAGTCCTATACAACAGGGCCCGGGTCAACAGAATTGATAATTTCGTGATAAAACTTGTGCGGGGTCACATTGCCAGAGCTATGACCTCGACAAATAATTTTATCTTTGGAGGCTTCTATCCTAACGAAGAATATTTTGAGTGGGTTCGTTCCTCCAGAGGCATTCCTCTATTTAGATAGATGCGGTCTGATACAAGATAGGTTGGCAATTCCGTTGATCTACCACGTCAGACAAAGTTCCGTGGACCGGCGGCTCCTTTACAGTCGAGACGTCCTCGCTCAAGACGGAGCCGAGCTCCTTCGGTTCAGTAGGGCTGTGTCCGAACGGGACCGAAGAGATAGGGTGAAGCAGGAGAACCAGTTTTGGTGGCTTCAAGTTGCATTTTATAATGGGTAGTCGGTTTGGGTTGTTTTTGAGCCTTGGTCGGCTCATATACTTGTTTTATGTTTAAGGGTTTAGGGTTTAGTTTTAAGTAGAGTATGTGGTGGCACAAAAAAAAAAATACATATAGAAACAAAAAAAAATTAATTAATCAGTTTAAAAAAAAAAAAAAAGTTATAAAAATTTAAAAAACATAGACATGGATTAGATAAAAATTGATAGTTTAATTTTTTGCCGCTGTGGGTGTTCTAGTTTGTAAGTAGTTTTTTAGGTAGATTAGGTTAGTTTTAAGTAGTATTAGGTTTTATTTTAAGGACTTAATTTTAAGTACCATGTAAGATAAAAAAATAGTTAGTTCTTTTTTTTAAGATTTTTCTAACAATTTCAAAATAAATGAATAATTAAAATAAAATTAAATACATAAATAGTTCATAGGCCGAAAGGCATTAGTTTTAAGTTTATCATGAATAACTTAGAGCGCCCCAATGGGGCCAGTAAGTTATATTTAAGTCTTAGTTAAGTGCACTAGTTTAAGATTCATTGTCTAGTTTTAGTTAGGTTAAGAAGATTGAATAAAAAGAGGCGGCGGACCGCGAAGTGGAAGGTCACCGGTTCGAATCTCAGTCGGGCCTAAAAACATTGGAAGCTTTTTTCACAACAGAGAAGTGGAAAATTTTATTGAGCGGGAAGATTGCCAAATGGACGGCAAAAAACTTGCTGGGGCAAGGTGTCCCAAAAAAAAAGCAAGTTGGTCGCCAACGGTATCAGCTACATACAGCGGGATCATCGAAAGATGCCCAGCCAGCAGCAACAACAACAGCAATGAAGCCACCAACGGCAACAGCTGCGGTGACATCGGAAGATGCTCACAGAGCAACAACAACAAAAGCAGCAACGGCATCGCCTGCCGATGCTATAATAAAAAGAAGGAGGAGCATTCGGTATACGCCGAACTTAGTAAAGCGTCGCTCTACGATCGCCTCAGCTAGCTGCCAGCTGCACGGCTCGCAAGCCCAAAAAAAAAGCAGCAAAAAAGATGCAACGGCAACTAAATACCTCATCATCCGATGACGACATCGAATATATGTCCTAAGATGGTGAGGTACGATACAGGTCCATAGACAGCAATAGGTTTGCTGGCCTTATGACGGAGCCCAGTCGATCGTCAACGATCTATATGACGAGATCGAAAGCATCAATAGGAGGATGGAACCTTACCTCCAAGTGCTAAAAAAGAAGCAGGAAGCGAGCCGGCAAAAGGAGGCTGAGATGCGAAAGCAACAACAGCAGCAGCATCAACAACAACAACAGCAGCAAAATAAAGCTGCTAAACTAAAGGCGTTGGCAGCACCCAAGCCACAAAGGGTGCCACAAAAACAAAATCAGCCGTCCAAACAAAAAACAGGGCGGGACAGTTAGGCCCCATAACATCAGGGGCCCCAAAACCAGCAGCGGCTGCAGTACAAAAGCGCCCAGCAGCACCAAGCCCGGCTGCAGTACCGGCTGCTCCTGTAACAGCACCAGCAGCAGCACCATCAGTAGCACCATCAGCAGCATCAACATCAGCAGCGAGGCAGCAACACCAGCAGCAACCACAGCCAAAGTCAGAGAAAGTGCCACCAATTCGTACCTTTATGACCTTGCAGACATAAAACAGGTATGTAAGTCGGCCACTAAAAACAATTTTTATATTAAAATCATAAATGAACAGCAAAAGAGGTATTCGGTTCAATGCTTCACATTGGCAGAATACAAATTAGTTAAAGATTGTCTGAAAACAGCCAGTGCTGAATTCTTCAACTTCAAACCTATTAGTGAAAAACCGAAAACGGTCCTATTGAAGGGAATCAGTTCCTGCACGGAACCCGGAGAGCTCCTAGCTGAGCTCCGTCAGAAGGCCACCGATGATCTCGAATTCGTCGGGGTCAAGCCGTTTACCACGGTCAAGTCCAGACGGGAGGGGCAGAAACTGCCAATCTTCCTCGTAACTCTGTCGATCCAAAGTAGACTGGAGAGTCTGAGGAATATTAATGTCCTAGACTACCAGGTCATACACTGGGAAGAATTAAAGAGGCATAACGACATGCTGCGATGCATGCGCTGCCAAAGGTTCGGTCACGCTGCGGATAACTGTGAAATGCAGTGTGAAATGCGCCGAAACCCACAATAGGGGTGAATGCAAGTTAGGTACTGAGCGGGTCGATGACATGGCCCAGCTCAAGTGTGTCATCAGCGGGAACGAGGGGCACCCTGCTAATTATCGGGGTTGTCCTAAGGTCCAAGAGATACGGAAAAAACAGGCCAGGCAAAAAGCCGGAAGTCAACCCGTAAGACAAGCTCCAACAACAAAAACTCCAATCGTTAATCCCAACGTTTCTTACGCCAACTATGCGAAAGGAAGGGTAAACACGAGACAGGCTCCACCACCGGTCGCCCCACAGGCCCAAGTGCCTTAGGTGTCGGCGGGACAGCCAGACATTGTATCCTTGTTGCTGAGCATTCAAGGCTAGTTGACAGGACTGCAAAGTCAGATGCCTGGCCGAGCGCAAATTCATGGTTAAGGGCACGCTGCCGAAGTCGCGCCTTAGAATCCTAGGTTTGAATGTAAATTCATTGATTAGGATCGAACGTAGAGCCAACCTGCTCCAGTTGTTGAAAGACCACAGTCCCGATGTGTTTATGGCTAGCGAATTCAAGCTAAACCAGAAACACAAATTGACTCACAAAAATTACAATATCGTAAGAAGGGAACGACCCGGTTCTAATCAAGAAGGCGGTGTTGCAATCTTCATACGTAAAGGCATTAATCATAAAGTTATTTATAATAATGATTTGCGAAAGCTTCAAACCTTAGAAGTTTGCGTCGTTCGTGTTTCCCTCACTAGAGGCAAGCGCTTATATTTGATTGCGGCTAACGCTCCGCAGCCAACTAACTTCATCTCAGAGCTCGAGATTCTTTTTAGAGTACTCCAACTGGGCATGGAAGAGAATTTTTTCATATTGGCCGGAGATTTCAAGGCCAAACATGGAGATTGGGGAAATAAACAAGTAACCCAAGAGGTAATCTCTTTAATCTGATGAATCTTTGCAGTGTTGAATACGGTGTCGACCTGCTGGCCACTGAAAGGCCATCATTTCCAAGGAGCGGCTCCTTTCAGGACCTTTTGCTGTACGACACAAGACTGACAGTAACTGACAAAGTAGGTAACCACCCGCGAAATTGTCTACAGACAATTAAGTACGACAGTGACCATTGCGGCTTGGCTGCCTTAATACAAATCCCGAACGAGCTTGTGGAGCTGGATGAATTCGTCCCAACGCATTACAATTATAGTAAAATGCGATGGCCACGTTTCACCCAAGTTCTATCAAGAGAACTCCATTCGGGAGTCATATACCCACCAAACAACAGAAATTTAACAAACACAGAAATCGACCAACCTCTTCAACAGATGGACTAAATAATAAAACGAACAATGGAACGGACAATACCGACGTACAAAGAACGCGACCAAACTAACGTCTACAGTAACGCGACTATAGACGAACTTCACAGACAAAAAAGCGGACTACTGACAAGACTTAAAAACTTATACAGACGATTTACAGACCCCCATGACCTGGAGATTAGGACACTGAAGTCATCAATAAAAAACGTCAACACTCTGATTAAAGAAAATTACAGATTGCCTGTTAATTTGTACTGGGACAAGAAATTTCGGGCCGTTAACTCCAGCGACCCGAGTATGTTCCCCCAAATTAACAAGATTATTCGGAAAAATAATCAGAACGACCTTCAGTGTCTTAAGCTCCAGAGAACGACTGAGAACAGAGACTTACTTCTGACTGCGCAAATTAACCCAGAGGAAGCCGCCTTGGACGATGACTTCTTTGTGATTGAGGACCCGCAGGAGAAAGTGAAGACAATTGATGCTGCTTTTCAGCAAGTGTATAAGGTAAATGCTTGCACTCACCCGAACCACGACCTGGAAAACAGAGCCTTACTTCACCACTTTTAACTAAGGAATAATTTTACTCTTTGGCGATCCGAGAACCGTGGTTTCACCCGGTTTGATGACAATTTCTTAGCAAACGCTATAATCGCCAAAGAACGGGTTCAAGCCCCTTGCTCGTCAGCAGGTGTCGATGGTACAACATCGCATCGTGCTAAGACATTTACTGATTGAAGCTATAGACATTTATACTACACTGTTCAACAACGCGCTGAATAATGCATATTATTATCCGGTGTGTTGGAAGACAGCTGTGGTGCATCCTATCCCGAAAAAGGGAAAGGACAACTCCAATCCTTCAAATCTGCGTTCAATAAGTCTTCTTCCAAGCATCAGCAAGGTATTCGAGATGGTAATCAATAGGGCTCTGGCTAAGTGGGCTGCTGACAACACAATAATTCCGGATAATCAGTTCGGTTTCAAGGCAGGACATGACTAAATTCATGCCGCGTCTAAACTCGTTTCTGATATCCAATGGAACAATTCCAAGAAACAATGCACGGGTGCAGTTCTGGTTGACTTTGAGAAGGCCTTCGACACAGTATGGTTAGAAGGGTTGTACCTAAAACTCACCAGGCTAGGCATCAGTAAACCATTATTGTATATGCTTTATGATATGCTCAATGGTAGAAAGTTTGTTGTCAAAAGTGGCAATGTAACCTCTACTAGCATCTTTGAAATTGAAAACGGTCTTCAACAGGGGGCGGTCAATGCGCCGATCCTCTTCAGCATTTTTACCAGCGATCTCATAGGTAGCCTAACTAACGCAATTGCGTATGCCGACGACCTGATTGCGTACAGAACGTCTCGAAAGGTTGAAGTTATTAGAATTCTCTTACAGCGTTACTTCGAGAAGATTCAGCGATACTGCGACGACTGGAAACTGAAAATAAATGTCCAAAAGTCGGAGACAATTCTGTTCAGGACTCCGTTGGCTAAGGCCACGAGAGATACATGCAAGAATTGGCGCAAGATGGTCATTGTTGGGTCTGACGGACAGCCACTTGCGAGTAAAAGTGTAGTGAAGTATCTCGGTATCTGGTTAGACCAGTATTTGTATTTCCACAGTACTGCTCTGACCAGAGCCCGAAGAGCCCTCGCTCTGACGAAACGACTGTTTTACAGCAGTGAAGGTAATTTGCTACATGGCCCTCATGCGGCCAATACTTGTGTTTGGTTGTCCTGTTTGGTTCAACATTTCCCCTTCCCAAATGGTGAAGTTATGAGTGGACCGGCGACTCGCGTACGAACGAGACCTCCTCGACCGAGATGGAGCCGAGCTCCTACGGTTCAGTAGGGCTGTGCCCGAACAGGACCGTATTGATAGGAGAAAGCAGGAGAACCAGTTCTGGTGGCTTCAAAATGAAATTCATACGGGGTAAACCGGGGTGGGGTATTTATTTTGCCTTGGCCGGCTTACATGCCTGTTTTGGTTTAAGATTTAGGTTAAGTAGAGAGTAGGGACGGTGGCACTATAAAAATAAAAAGTTAATTTTTTTTTTTTTTTTATAGTAGGATCGGATAACTTCCGACAATTTTTTTTCAGTTTTTACTATTAGATAATCCGTTGCAAGAACCTTCATAAATGTCGGTAACGTAGTTTAAATTTTATTCGATTATGAAATACTCAGTCCATCCGAACTCCATATGAATTTTGACATTTCAAGTCAGCACCAAAGTTGTTGCGTATGCAACAAAATACAAAAATGGAAAGCTTGAAAAAGTAAGTTTAACATTTGAGTTTTTGATTATAGTTTTGATTTTTTTTGCAGAAAAGAACAACAAATAGATTCTAATTCCAGAAAATGGTAAAATTGTCATTAAATAATTAATTAATTGATTTTATTGGTGTTCAGTGCAAATATCCATACCAAGCATTCTTGTGTTTCTGTCTCCATTATCGTATAGCGATTTTTAGTACAGGCATGCAATCAAACAAGTGAGTCGTGACTCGAACCAGGAAATTTAGCGTTCACATACCAATTTAAGATCAAAAGTAAAAAAGTAAGTTAAATTTAAGTATTGGTTAGTAGGCTAGTTTTCTGAATTTTGTCTAGTATAGAAGTAGATATAAGTGAAAAATGACTAAAATGTGAATTTAAAAAAAAAGCCGCCAAATTCATCGCTTGATCTAAGGGTCCAGGGTTCAAACCACCACAGCCGAACAAAAATTTTTTTATTCAGTTTTTTGTCTTAACTAAACTTAAACTAACGTATTTATTGTGAGCCTCAAAGTCGGCTTTCTGTGGGCTGAAATTAAGTTTTATATTCAAATAATATCACCACGCGAACCGTGCGATATATATTGCGAAAATTTAATTCGCGGAAGTGACCGTTATATATATGTATATACTTTCAAAATATTAACAGTGTACAATATAAAGAGTAACCACAAACCTCCTTCGAAACCAGCAGCAGTGGCCACTTCTTCAGGTGAACAAGGGTGAGTTTCTTGATTTAAATTGGATATTACCACATATCTTTATATATATAACCGACTAAATACTTACGCGAATTAAAGGATGGGTAAAAAAAAAGAGAAGAGAAGATAAAAGAGGATCGAAATCCCAAATTTGTTAATAAATCGAATACGTATAGTTATACGATTTGATAAAGATTTAAATTAAGCTTCTTGATTATAACTTGAGCTAGATTCATTGAATTTATTAAAACAAACTACATATCCTTGAATTCATATTAATTGACTTAATTTAATTTTGGATTTTGATATAAATAATTGAATTTTGATATGAATATCTAATAAAATTTGTTAAATTAGAATATGAGAATAAACACTTTTAATTATTTCTGAAAAGTTATGAAAACCAAAATGAGTGGATAATTTTTTTGATTTAAAAAAGGATGAGAAGATAAAGAGAGGAGGATGATGTAGGCGGGTGAGAAGAAGCCAAGTAAAGGGGTTGCTTTAGCGAGGAAAGTGACCAGGTAGGGAGGGTATAGATAGAATATCTCGCACATCTAACAACACCTAAGATGTTAAGATACGATTTTTTTTGTGATGAGTTAGAGGTCCAACAACCACTCCATATCAAGAGCTAGTACCTAAAACTCACCAGACTAGGCATCAGTAAACCATTATTGTATATGCTTTATGATATGCTCAATGGTAGAAAGTTTGTTGTCAAAAGTGGCAATGTAACCTCTACTAGCATCTTTGAAATTGAAAACGGTCTTCAACAGGGGGCGGTCAATGCGCCGATCCTCTTCAGCATTTTTACCAGCGATCTCATAGGTAGCCTAACTAACGCAATTGCGTATGCCGACGACCTGATTGCGTACAGAACGTCTCGAAAGGTTGAAGTTATTAGAATTCTCTTACAGCGTTACTTCGAGAAGATTCAGCGATACTGCGACGACTGGAAACTGAAAATAAATGTCCAAAAGTCGGAGACAATTCTGTTCAGGACTCCGTTGGCTAAGGCCACGAGAGATACATGCAAGAATTGGCGCAAGATGGTCATTGTTGGGTCTGACGGACAGCCACTTGCGAGTAAAAGTGTAGTGAAGTATCTCGGTATCTGGTTAGACCAGTATTTGTATTTCCACAGTACTGCTCTGACCAGAGCCCGAAGAGCCCTCGCTCTGACGAAACGACTGTTTTACAGCAGTGAAGGTAATTTGCTACATGGCCCTCATGCGGCCAATACTTGTGTTTGGTTGTCCTGTTTGGTTCAACATTTCCCCTTCCCAAATGGTGAAGTTATGAGTGGACCGGCGACTCGCGTACGAACGAGACCTCCTCGACCGAGATGGAGCCGAGCTCCTACGGTTCAGTAGGGCTGTGCCCGAACAGGACCGTATTGATAGGAGAAAGCAGGAGAACCAGTTCTGGTGGCTTCAAAATGAAATTCATACGGGGTAAACCGGGGTGGGGTATTTATTTTGCCTTGGCCGGCTTACATGCCTGTTTTGGTTTAAGATTTAGGTTAAGTAGAGAGTAGGGACGGTGGCACTATAAAAATAAAAAGTTAAATTTTTTTTTTTTTTTAATAGTAGGATCGGATAACTTCCGACAATTTTTTTTCAGTTTTTACTATTAGATAATCCGTTGCAAGAACCTTCATAAATGTCGGTAACGTAGTTTAAATTTTATTCGATTATGAAATACTCAGTCCATCCGAACTCCATATGAATTTTGACATTTCAAGTCAGCACCAAAGTTGTTGCGTATGCAACAAAATACAAAAATGGAAAGCTTGAAAAAGTAAGTTTAACATTTGAGTTTTTGATTATAGTTTTGATTTTTTTTGCAGAAAAGAACAACAAATAGATTCTAATTCCAGAAAATGGTAAAATTGTCATTAAATAATTAATTAATTGATTTTATTGGTGTTCAGTGCAAATATCCATACCAAGCATTCTTGTGTTTCTGTCTCCATTATCGTATAGCGATTTTTAGTACAGGCATGCAATCAAACAAGTGAGTCGTGACTCGAACCAGGAAATTTAGCGTTCACATACCAATTTAAGATCAAAAGTAAAAAAGTAAGTTAAATTTAAGTATTGGTTAGTAGGCTAGTTTTCTGAATTTTGTCTAGTATAGAAGTAGATATAAGTGAAAAATGACTAAAATGTGAATTTAAAAAAAAGCCGCCAAATTCATCGCTTGATCTAAGGGTCCAGGGTTCAAACCACCACAGCCGAACAAAAATTTTTTTATTCAGTTTTTTGTCTTAACTAAACTTAAACTAACGTATTTATTGTGAGCCTCAAAGTCGGCTTTCTGTGGGCTGAAATTAAGTTTTATATTCAAATAATATCACCACGCGAACCGTGCGATATATATTGCGAAAATTTAATTCGCGGAAGTGACCGTTATATATATGTATATACTTTCAAAATATTAACAGTGTACAATATAAAGAGTAACCACAAACCTCCTTCGAAACCAGCAGCAGTGGCCACTTCTTCAGGTGAACAAGGGTGAGTTTCTTGATTTAAATTGGATATTACCACATATCTTTATATATATAACCGACTAAATACTTACGCGAATTAAAGGATGGGTAAAAAAAAAGAGAAGAGAAGATAAAAGAGGATCGAAATCCCAAATTTGTTAATAAATCGAATACGTATAGTTATACGATTTGATAAAGATTTAAATTAAGCTTCTTGATTATAACTTGAGCTAGATTCATTGAATTTATTAAAACAAACTACATATCCTTGAATTCATATTAATTGACTTAATTTAATTTTGGATTTTGATATAAATAATTGAATTTTGATATGAATATCTAATAAAATTTGTTAAATTAGAATATGAGAATAAACACTTTTAATTATTTCTGAAAAGTTATGAAAACCAAAATGAGTGGATAATTTTTTTGATTTAAAAAAGGATGAGAAGATAAAGAGAGGAGGATGATGTAGGCGGGTGAGAAGAAGCCAAGTAAAGGGGTTGCTTTAGCGAGGAAAGTGACCAGGTAGGGAGGGTATAGATAGAATATCTCGCACATCTAACAACACCTAAGATGTTAAGATACGATTTTTTTTGTGATGAGTTAGAGGTCCAACAACCACTCCATATCAAGAGCTAGTAAGACGGGTAATGTGCCAGCATTGGACCCCAAGGCCAAGGCTCGTTACAAAATGGCGCCCATAACGTAGAAATAGATTTTTGAGCCAAATCAATTTTTTTTACATATACATACATTTTTTTATTAATTTTCATTTTAAGTTTTGATTTTTCCTGAAATTAATCCTTTTTTTTTTGTTTATTTTCGATTTTCATTAATGGATTGTGGTTGCAGCTTACTTGCGAGTCCCAGTTACTGGGTGTACAGCACTTGGTACCGCGTTGCCGCAAGAGGATGCAACCATACATCGTTAAATAAAAAAAGAGTGTGAGCTGGGATGTTCGAGTCTTCAGTTATCTGTATAGCAAGTAGCAGAATGGCAGGATAGCCTAACTCACATTAAAAAACATATTCGGGAGAGACCCGTTGATGCGAGAGACGTCTTCGGAGGTCCTTTCGAAAAAAAATTCCCTTATTTTTTCCAATGTTTCCAGAGTCCTGTAGATGAAAATTTTGTCTATAGAGGTCCTGGAAATTAAGGAAAATTAATATTTGTTAAATACAATAATATTAGAGTCAATAGTTTAAAGTAAATTAATACCTACTAGTTTATTTCATTTTTTTGCTCAGTTGATTTGTCGGCTCGGAGAACTACGGCTTCTTCTCCATCATCATGAATCATCCTTCTCAAATTAGAATTCTCATCCTTTTTATGAAAATATATATGTATAATGTTGAAGTCTACTTTTATTTTAGTAAAAAATAGCATAAAAATCTTAACTTTTCAAACTCAATAAAACACAACCTTTTTTTTTAATATATTTGCCAAAAGTACCTTTATTTTAGTCATGTGACTTGATGTACATTCGATTTGTATATTATAGTCATTAATTTTGTGACATTTAAAGAAAATCGATATTTTGTGGATTGTATCAATCGATCTGTTTGTTTTGATCTTCAGCAAAGTATTTTCCTTATTTTATAATGTTGAAATTACTTGTACTAAAACGCTCACCCCACGACCATAACTGGCGCAGTCGAACGGAGCAAGAATATACTTCCGACGGTTTATCGAGAGTAACTTGCTTAAAAGAACTTTGTGGTGAAAAAAAAAAAAAAACAATTAGAAATTCGAATAAAATACTTCCGACGGTTTATCGAGAGTAACTTGTTTAAAAGAACTTCTTTGTGAAAAAAAAAAAAAACAATTTGAAATTCGAATAAAATACTTCCGACGGTTTATCGAGAGTGTCGAATCAAAACTTAAGACGGTTTATTAAAGAGAACCTTGTGCTAAAATCAATTCAAAAAAAAAAATCGAACCAAACACTTCGACGGTATATCGAAGTTAATCGAATTGAATCAAATTAAAAATAAAAAAGCTGCAACGAGGGAACGTCCGAAGTACGAGTACAATGATCTTATTCCTGGTTTTGTGAGTAACTAAGAATCAAAAATTCTTATTAATTAAAATTATATAGATACAAATCATTCTCTATCCAAATAATTACTATAATTACAAATATTACATACTTATTATAAACCTATAAAAAAAAAAGAATAAAATATATTTTACTATTACATATATTTATATCCAAACAAAATATTTACATTTATTGTTTAATTTCGTGAAATTTAAAATTGTGAAATTATAAAAAAAAAATTTTTGTGTGCATCCTCAACCTTTCCCTTATCAAGTCCAATTAATGCCTAAAAACCAAGTTAAACCATATTCGAAACTAACTAGACTGTTCAAAAGTTTAAATTCAATTCCTGAAACAATAGAACACTTTGATAATATGAATCAGGACGGCATCGGCAGTGCAAACCCTGGCATTCCGCCAGCACAGGCAAATAATAATCTAAGTGATCAGTTATCACAAGCTTCAAGTGCGGCACTCGCATTCAGTTCTAAATCAATTTTCGAATCCCTACGGATTCCAGATGTTGTTAAAGATTTACCACGTTACGATGGAAATCCGAGACTCCTCTATGACTTCATTAATAATGTGGAAGAAATTTTACTACACATGAGAGGTCTCACTCAAACACCTTATGCACAGATTATACTTCGTGCTATAAGAAACAAAATCGATGGCCAAGCCAATGAAGTCTTAAACATGTACGGTACCACTCTAAATTGTTAGGAAATAAAAAATAATCTCATTTTACATTATTCAGACAAACGAAACGAAACATCCTTAATAAGAGACCTTCATCTGCTTAAACAGGGAAATAAATCTATAGAAGAATTTCATTCTGAGGTTGTCGAACTTCAGGCAGCTCTCAATAACAATGTGCTTATTCATGACACAAATCAAAGTGTAATATTAGCAAAAAGACAACTCTTTCATGAAATGTGTCTTAACTCATTTCTAGCTGGACTAAAAGAACCCCTTGGTTCAAATATTAGGGCCATGAAGCCAGAATCACTAGCTACAGCACTAGCATACTGCATACAAGAACAAAATATGTTCTATATGAAACACGAGTACAGAACGCAAAATAAAATTCCATATCCATATAATTACCTTCAAAATAATAAACGCAACACTTTTTACAACACAAACCAACCTAGGAGAACAATAGAAAATCCTATAAATTTTCAACAAATTCGTAATTTACCCAACTTACCATACAAACAACAATTTCCTTACGTAAACCAAATGTCACCAAGACAATCTTATCCCTTCTCACAACAAAGAATAAATCCAAACTTTCAGAATAACTTCAATTTAAACAATTTCCCAAAACCACAACAATTTTATCCTTATAACAATAATTTTAAAACTCAAAATAACCAAAACTTTGGTATGCAAACTCAACCACGTCTATTACCCAAACCAGAACCAATGGAATTGGGTTCGAATCAAACAAAATTGAGACAATCGACAAATTATAGGCCCACAAACATGACAAATCAAAGCAGACGTAGTACTAACACTCGCAATTTTGAAGAAATGAATAACATTAACACTGAAACCCCAACTGACTACCAACCTCCTTCTTACGTACCTGACTTGACCTATTACACCTCTATTCAACAAGATACAGACCGATACGTAGATTTATTTTACCCTATATCAACATCTCGTCGCCATTTGGCCGCCCTCTAAAAATTCTAATCGACACAGGAGCTTCTGCATCATTCATAAACCCCGAATTCACTACTACTTCATACGTTGAGAGTTGCCAACCAATCCAAATTTCCACTGTGTTTAATAATCACAGATTAAACAAGAAAATATCAATTCCTATTTTCGAAGAGTTTAAAGCAACAGGCACAATAACACTTCTTGTTTTTAAATTTCATAACTATTTCGACGGACTGTTAGGTCTTGATGTTCTTACTCAGCTCGGAGCAAAAATCGACCTTAGTAATAAAACCCTAATAACGAAACATTCCACTATCCCACTTCTTTTCAAACCAAATTTTAGCTCCGGAAAAATTACTATCCCTTCAAATACAAAGACAATAGTTAAAGTCCCAGTCGATTACCAAAACGGAGACATTTTTATAAGAAAAACTGTTATCAAACCCGACCTTACGATTTCCGAAGGTATTTATACAGCTAAGGAATGGTTTTGCCAAGTAGAAGCCTATAATAGATCCACAACTGACCAAACCTTATTGATAGAACAACCACTCAAAGTTGAACCTTATTCCTCAGGTACCTCTATTGAAATTAACAACTTCAACTTCAAATATAACATCTCTGATACACCCTGCGACATTAGTCAAGAAATTTCTACTTCACACCTCAACCAAGAAGAAAGAAAAGGTCTTTTTAAGACACTAAAAAAATTTGAAGATCTATTCTTCAAAGAAGGACAAGATCTAAGCTTTACCAACAAAATAAAGCATGAGATTAAAACTACCAATGACTTACCTATTTACACAAAAACTTATCGCTATCCCTACTGCCACAAAAAAGAAATCCATGAACAAATAGATAATATGCTCAAGCAAGGCATTATACGAGAAAGCTACTCACCATGGAGTTCACCCGTTTGGGTCGTCCCTAAAAAAAAAGATTTAAGTGGAAAACAAAAATGGAGACTGGTAATAGATTATCGGAAAGTAAATGAGAAAACCGTTTCGGATCGATATCCCATTCCAAATATTAACGAAATCCTAGATAAATTAGGTAAATGCCTCTATTTCTCTACGTTAGACTTGGCAAGCGTTTTTCATCAGATCGAAATGGACCCCAAAAGCATTCCTAAAACAGCCTTCTCAGTCGATGGTGGACACTACGAATATTTGCGCATGCCCTTTGGACTAAAAATGCTCCATCTACTTTCCAAAGAGTCATGGACAGCATACTCAAAGACCTTGTAGGGAAATGTTGTCTCTAATACCTTGACGACATAATAATATATTCTACATCTCTTCAAGAACACCTCGAAAATTTAAATCAAGTTCTAAGTAAACTCAAGGAATCTAATCTAAAAATTCAACTAGGAAAATCAGATTTCCTCAAAAAGGAAACCGCGTTCCTAGGACACATTGTGTCAATAGATGGCGTCAAACCAAACCCCGAAAAAATTCATGCTATCCAACAATTCCCAATACCCAAATCTCAAAAAGATATCAAGTCATTCTTAGGCCTTCTTGGATATTATAGAAAGTTCATTAAGGACTTTGCAAAATTAGTAAAACCATTAACAGCATGTTTAAAAAAAGATAGCAAACTAGAGATAACAGAAAACTATAAAAGAACCTTCGAAATGTGTAAACATATTCTCTCAAATGATCCCATTTTACAATACCCCGATTTTTCAAAACCTTTCAATGTAACCATCGATGCAAGTAATTTTGCTATTGGCGCTGTCTTATCGCAAGGTCCAATAGGGAGCGATAAGCCAGTATGCTACGCCAGTAGAACTCTTTCATCTTCTGAAGTAAACTACTCGACTATAGAAAAAGAACTACTAGCTGTAGTCTGGGCCACCAAATATTTTAGGCCATACCTTTTCGGACAAAAATTTAAAATAATCACCGACCATAAACCTTTAGTTTGGATCATGAATTTGAAAGATCCGAACTCGAAACTCATAAGATGGAGACTGAAACTTGAAGAGTATGATTACGAAATCATACATAAAAATGGCAAAACAAACACTAATGCCGATGCCCATAGTAGAGTCAAAATACAAAATCCTCAGAATATAGAAATTAACGTAAATGATTCTCTTTCTGTAGAAGGAACAAGTGGAACGACAATCCACTCAGCCTTAGAAGATCTAAATGACGGCATACCCATCGCCGAAAGACCATTAAATGAATTTAGTCTTCAAACCATCTTAGAAATTAACAACAAAGGATCGCCAATGACAATAGAAACAATTTTTAAAAATAAGCAAAGGAGAATTATCCGAGAACCACAATTTACAGAAAATATCATTATAGACATTTTTAAAAAGTTTTTATCACCCAACAAACTTAACGCAATCTACACAGATGATCAAACATTTCGCATAGTTCAATCCGTATATTCAAAATATTTTTCAGCTAATAACACATTTAAAATAATTCGCTGCAAAGAATTGCTTATTGATATTAGATTACCAGACGAGCAAGAACAACTTATTAAAAATTATCACAACAGCTTTAATCACAGGGGTATAGAAGAAACGCTACTACACATAAAACGAAAATACTATTTCCCATACTTAAAAACCAAAATTACTGAAACCATTAATAATTGCAATACGTGCCAACTTCTTAAGTATGACAGGAAACCCCAAAAGACAGAATTTCAAAAACCTGAAACGCCAATCAAACCACTAGACATCTTACACCTCGACATTTACACCATTAACAATAAAACGATCCTTGCCATTTTAGATAAATTTTCAAAATTTGCTGCAGCCTACACCCTACCTTTCAGAACGAGTATTCTCGTTGTTAAATCAATAAAACAATATATAAGCCTACACGGCATCCCAGCAAAAATTGTAACTGACCAAGGCTCGGAATTTACTTCCAACATATTTAAAGATCTCTTAAAAAATATGACATAAAATTTCACATTACATCGTTCCAACAATCATCGAGCAACTCTCCCGTTGAACGTCTTCATTCAACCCTGACAGAAATCTATAGAATTATTTTAGCCATGTGTAAAGAAAAGAAAATACAAATTGACCACGAAGAAATTCTATTTGACACATTATTCACATATAACAACGCCATCCATTCAGCTACGAAATTTACTCCATTCGAACTCTTTTATGGAAGACCATATTCATTTATTAAAAACCTTTCTTTTAATGAGGAACACGACTATATATCTAAACTTACCCAATTTCAAGAAATATTTTTTCCAAAAATCAAAGAAAAATTAGAAAAAGACAGGCAAAAGAATCGATAAACTTAATATTGATAGAAAAAAACCAGAGGATAGAAACATAGGAGAAAGTATATATAGAAAGGAATGTAGGAGAAACAAACTTACTCCCAGATTCTCCAAACATAAAGTAAGTAAGAATAACAAAATAACAATTGTCACAACAGGAAACAAAAAAATACATAAATGTAGAATAAGTAAGAAAAAGAAATATACATAACATGTTCAGCAACAAACAAATTATTTTTAATAGATTCTCAACTATAAACGGACAAACAATAGAAATTCAAGACATGAGCAAGAACCAAGGAATTATCGAACTTAAACTAGGACCAGCAAAAACTATCAGTGACTACAACCGACTCATACACATAATAGACCTAGACTTGTACAAAGGAAACATAAATAAAATTTCTGACTCATTGAACATTTTCGAAAAAGAATTCACACTCAAAGACACGACTAAAATCATTAGACTTAAACTAAAAGACTTAACTGACAAAATAGCGACTCTAACACCAAAATTGAGAAAAAAAAGAGGACTTATTATAAATTCATAACTGGAAACATGGACGCCAAAGACGCGGAAAAGCTTAACCTTGAAATAGAATCCTTAAAAACCACTAATACCTTCCAAAATCAAGCCGTAAGTAGTCAAGCAAAATTAAATTCACAGATGATAAAAAGATTTCAAAACCTAACGGAACACATAAATAAACAACAAGATAAAATTCAAAATTTTTTGAACAATAAAATCGAACAAACGAATAATAACCTTAGACGCACCGAAAACTTCATACTACAAGCGCAATATCTGAACCAAGTTAGCTACAACATAGATCTGTTAACAAATCACATAAACAACATAGCCGAAGCTGTTATTCTAGCAAAACTTAACGTCATTCCTAAGTTCATACTAAACCTAGACGAACTTGAACAGATACAGAAACTTTTTGATGCACAGTCCTTTGACATATTATTAAACGAACATATTTACGAACTTCTTGAACTTCAAGCCTATTACTCAAATAATAAAATAATATTCAATATCAAAATTCCAGTCTTCTTCCCTGACACCTATTCCCTTTCTCATATTATTCCTCTCCCCATTAACAAAAGTAAAGAAATTGTAACGAAACCTTATATTGTAAGAAATAGTATCGATATTCAATATTACGAAGAATTGTGTCCCAAAATAGATGGTATTTTTGTCTGTAAAAATTCAAATAATGTAGAAAAACTTAACGATTCTTTATGTATTGGCCGGTTACTGCAAAACCAAAGATCACATTGTACTCTCAGCGAGCTTGGAAGAACAGAGAACATCATACAGCAACCGGAGCCAAACCATTTAATTCTTATTAATGTACCTCTAACTACCATTAAATCTACTTGCAGCAACATTACATACACCGTAAAAGGAACTGCACTTTTACGATATAAAAACTGTTCCGTCAACATTAACAATATTATATACAACGATAACCCAGCAACCTACCTGGATGAGATCCACATCATACCAGCATCCTCTGCCGAAATCAACTCAAACATAACCATCGAAAAGATCAGCCTAGAAAAGATCAAAGAATTCCAATTTGAAAACAAAGCTAACATCGAAGACATACAAAACATCATATTTTACTCCGATACAACAACCCTCATAACGGTACTCATTATCTTCATCATCGTCATCTTCTACGTGAGAAAGACTAAGAGAAGCCACAACTTTGTCGCTCGAATCCCATCAGATCCTTCTGGTCCATCGCTCCATTCCAAAGGGGGAGGAGTTACAAGTTCCACCCACCAGGTCACTAACCTTCCGGTGGCATTTCAACACTTTTAGTTATTGTATTTCAAATATATAAATTCCTAGAATAAGTTCTTTAATAATTTTGTTACATTTGCAATTCGTAGAATTTAATTTTCAAGTTATATTTAATAATAAAATTGTCAGCAAATCTTTGTTCCCATAAAATTAAATAAATCATCATATTGTTTCTTAGAATAAACAATATGCTGATCAGCAGAAAATTATTAATTTGTAAACGATAGAATAAGAAAATTATTTTGAAAATAAAAATAATTGTTAGTTCTGACATCAAACCGAGAAGAAGTTGTTTTTTTTATCAAACGCTCACCCCACGACCATAACTCGTGCATAAGTTCGGGTTTTGATCTAAAGTGCAACAAGATGCACCTCGTGTACAATTTTCGATGGTGAATTCAATTAATTGTTCGATAATTAAATGTGTTGTTATTACGTGGTAAGTGATTGATGAATGTTGTTTTGTCGAATGTATCTTGCGATGTTCGTTGACGAATTCGAGTGCGCGGCGCATATTTGTTGTTGTTGTTTTTTTTTATATACATATATATATATATCGCGATCGCAGTGTGCTTGTAAATGTGTGCTTAATTCATTTAATCAATTGATAATTATGATTTTACTTTCTTTTTTTTAAATTATAATTGGCCTTTGTTCTGTTATTTATTTAGTTATTTAGATATACATAACATTCAACAATACATATGTACATTGTCAATGATGACGTGACTTGAATACATAATGTAATTATTGGTATGTAAATGTATATTAATTATAGTTGGATTCTTCCAGTTCTAATTATTTTCGGTTTCCATATTTGAGTGCGGGAAGTTTATTTACATTTTGGGTGAAAGTGATTGTGAAGAAAATTACTCAAACAAAAAAAAAAGATTTGTTTGTGCAGAGCAAAATAATTGTGTTTTGACGAGTTTAATATTTTATATAATTCGTTTTTTTTTTTGATAGATTTATTTATGATGGTGTAGTTATTGAATCAGTGGCGGTGTGTTTTAAATGATAATTTTGTGATTCCGTGACAAATTTATTGCTGATGTTTGATCATAATTTATATATAATTTGTTGTTATTTCGATCTGATTGATTTTTTTTTAATTGATTTGATATTATTTTGATGTGTTCGGGCAGCTTTTTTTTCTTTTATTTTGTTTAAATTTTGGAATTTTAAAATCCCATTTTTTTTTATTTTATTTGTTTTGTCGACGGGATGTGATATTTTGGATTTGATTTACTTGAATTCCATTCAACGATACCTTTGCTCTGATATTTTATGGTGAATTTTTGACAATTCCTTGTTGACAATTTTGTGGATATTGTTTTAGATCCGTTTGCTGATTTGTTTTGTGAGCAAGTGTTTTTTTTTAAAGGAATTTTGTGCAACAAGAAAAAATAAAATAATATTTTTTTTTTTTGAAGATCAAATAAATTATTGAAAATTAATTTTGCGTTTTATTTTAGGCATTCGATTAAGTATGATATTAATAAAATTAAAAAAAATTAAAAATTTTGTATTCTTTCGGGACTTTTGATGGATTATATGATTAGTCCGTACCTACGAATCTTTAAATAATTGAAGAGAATACTCTAATTTGCGAGAAAATTTTGATTCAGTTTTTTTGATGGCAGTTTGATCGGGGATTTCATTCGATGGCAAAAGGCAAATTTTCGTTATTGGACGTTTCTTGCTTCCATTTTGTGTTTTTACCGTGACAACGCGCACTAATCCGTCCGATCCGGCATGAGTTCCTTCAATTTGTGCTAAATATTCCAATTAGTCGGTGGAAGTCGTTCATCCTTTAGTAGAGCCAAATCCCCAATTTTTGGCACTGCTAGGATTTTTGTCTGCTTTGGACGCTGCTGTAACCTTGAGAGGTACTCCGAGTTCCATTTCCGCCAGAATGTATCTGCTAATGCTTGAACGCGTTTCCACCGATCGATGTGAGTTAGGTTGATGTTAACTTCACCTTGAGGAATGGCATAAAGAGATTCACCAACAAGAAAGTGCGCGGGGGTGAGTGCGTGCAAATCGTCGAGGCTGTTGGACAAAGGGCATAAGGGTCTCGAGTTCAGAAACGCTTCTATTTGTGCTAGAAGCGTCGCGAGCCCCTCAAATGTGAGCCGTTCGGTTCCTACAACTCGCTTCAAATGGTACTTGACCGATTTCACACCTGCTTCCCATAGTCCACCGAAGTGTGGAGAAGCAGGAGGAATAAAATGCCAATCAGTACCCTAATTTGCCAAGTTTTCCGCGATTATCTTCCAATCATGTTGGGCTTCTTTCATCATCTTTGCAAGTTCGTAGTTAGCGCCAACGAAATTAGTCCCATTATCGCTATATATATTCTTGCAGCTTCCTCTTCTGGCAGTGAATCGTTTGAAAGCTGCCAAGAACGCCTGTGTGGTTAAGTCTGAGACGACTTAGAGATGTATGGCTTTTGTTGCCAAACAGATAAACACCGCAAAATATCCTTTTATGACTTTCGACGGTCGAGACATCCTGACTCTAGCACTAGGTAGATTTGCCATTACTTGTTGCATTTCAGATACCTTTTGCCGATACCAAGAAGGGCACAGATGCAGTTGGTATTTGACACTTCTATAATAGTTTCAATAATAGTGGACCTATAATAGTTTCAAAGTTTGGTCGACACTTGATCGTAAAACGATAGCAGTAGGCAATAATTCGAACAACTCTCAGTAAACTGGAACAGTTGTAGATAGCTTGCAAGATGGAGTCGCTATTGCCATTTTTGCTAATATGCAAGGTGAGTACGTTAACCTTTCGCTTTTCTTCTTCGGTATCGAGGTCAATGGGTTGATGCGGAACATCGAATTCCCATTTTTGGCGCAAAAAATCAGGACCAGTCCACCAGACATTTAATGTCTCCAATTCCGAAGGAAACACACCCCTGGACGCCCAATCAGCTGGATTATGATTAGTTGGAACATGTGCCCAACATTCGATACTCACTAATCGTTGGAGTTCCGAAACAAGATTAGAGACGAATGTGGTCTATTTAGCGGGAATTGCTCGAATCCAGGCCAGTGCAATCATAGAATCCGTCCATGCGTAAGTCTTGACATGGGGAATGCTTAAGACTTCCTTGGTGTATTGCAGCAACTGCGCTAACACGATTGCGCCACAAAGCTCAAGACGTGGAAGTGTAATCGTCCGTTGGCTTGGTGCAACCTTAGTTTTCGACAAAAGCAGGTTTATGTGGATATTGTTATCGCTATCTAAATCGCGGAGATAGACTGCTGCTCCGTAAGCTTTCGTCGATGCGTCACAAAACCCATGCAGCTCGACTGCTTTGTTGGTCTTGCTTAATTGGGTCCATCGTGGAATGCGAAGTCGCTCCATAAGTGGGAGTTCTCATAGAAAAGCATCCCAATCCTTTTTCAAAGCTGGTGGAATTGCTTCATCCCAGTCACAGCACAAATCCCACAGTCGTTGCATCATTATTTTTGCCGTGATGACACAGGGTGAGATCCAACCAAGTGGGTCAAACAACTTTGCTATGGTTGATAGCATTGACCTTTTGGTGATGGAATCACTAGCCGGTTGCAGATTCTGATAGCAGAAACAATCATTGACGGAAAACCACTTGATACCCAGGGTCATGACGTGATTCGTCAAATTGAACGGTAGTTCAAAATCAAGCTCTCGGTCTTCAACTGGAACTTCAATTCAATTTTTTTTATTCAATTTTCAATGACTTTTATTAATCAGGGGTGGAATCGGGTAAGGTGATTTGTGATTGGTGACAATCACAATCAACAAATTCGGTCTGTGTAAGGTGATAGTCACCGGTGACAATCACGATTTGGCGACTTTTTCTGGTGACAACTAAAGAGCTGTCAAAAGAAAAAGTCGCCAAATCGTGATTGTCACCGGTGACTATCACCTTACACAGACCGAATTTGTTGATTGTGACTGTCACCTATCACAAATCACCTTACCCGATTCCACCCCAGTTTGTTTTTCTTCTTAAAACTAGTTTATAAATTCATTTTATAGCATGGCTTGCGCCGTCTGCCAGAGTGACAACTTTTCGTTTGAAAAAAAAAATTAATTAAATTAATATAAAATAATACAAAAAATACATGTTTAAATAATTTTTATATATTCTAAAACATTTCATCCATTACGCTTTTTCTATATCGTGAAGCCCAGCTAATATACTTATACAGTGTCTTCCAATTTTCGCCGTTTAGTATGTTGAACATTTCGTCATTTGTGAGATAATTTTTCCAGTAAACGTTTCTTCTTATCTCCATCAAAATAGGGCACCTTCCTAAGAAATGCATCACGTCTTCTTTTTCTCTCAGGTTGCATAGTCCACAAAGCTCTGGCAGATCACTCCTATTTGGTATAAAATTTAGTTAAAGTATCTCTGCTCGGGTTTTGAAGATAGTTGTAATCAAAACTGTTTGATAAGCGGGACTAAAGTAATTACTGTTGCACAAATTGTGATTTAGTTGTGAATAGATAATTCTTTGATTCGAGCTCCTGGCTTTTAATTCGAAATAAGCCCTTTTCTTCGCATCGACTGCATATATTAGGTCATACAACTTAACTTTCTTCTTTCTTTGACAACCTATTGTCATCGAGCCTAAGTGTTTTGAGCACATAGTTCACTTGTATTTTAAACGTAGATATAAATAGGGGAACTGGAACGTCTTCGATGAGTTTTCTTTCGTTGCTCATCCATTTTCGCAGGTTGAAACCTGCAGAGGCTAAGAGAAGTTTTGCTTCGTCACATTTCTTTCGTGCCTCCTCAATAGTGTCCGCTCCACTGATTAAATCGTCCACGTACATGTCCTCACGGACAACCTTCGCCCCCTCCGGAAAGTTGTGGTTTTCGTCGTCAGCAATCGTCTTCAAAATTTTTATGGCAAGATATGGTGCGCTTGCAGTACCAAATGTTACCGTATTCATTTTGAAAATTTTCATCGGCGACGTTTTGTTATCCCTCCACATAATCAGCTGATAATAACTGTCAGGACCATCGACCAAAATTTGCCGGTACATTTTTTCGATATCGGCTGTAAATCTGATTCGGTGAATTTTCCATTTAAGCACGAGATCAATTATGCTAGACTGTAATTTTGGTCCAACAAGAAGGCGGTCATTGAGGGATATCCCGTCTGATGCCTTTGCCGCTGCGTCAAAGACCACTCTCAACTTCGTTGTGGAGCTGGACTCTTTGAAAACTGCATGATGTGGCAAGAAATAGTGATAAGGGGTTTGTAAAACCGCATCATTTGCGTCTATTTCTTCCATGTGATGGAGTTTCTCATACTCCCGCATACATTTTGTGTAATCTGCACAAAATTTAGGATCAGCATCAAACCTCTTCTCCAGGTACAGAAATCGACGAAAAGCACTCTGTCTACTCGATCCCATCATTGGATGACCTTCACCTTTAAACGGCAGCTTCACTTTATAACGCCCGTCAGGTAAGCGTGTCGTGTTTTTTATAAAATGGTCATCGCAAGCGATGTTTTCTTCGGTGTCATGGATCTCGAACGGGGCCTCCTCCACTTCCCAAAACTTCTCCAGTTGGGAGCTCAGGTCTGTTAATTGCACCAAGCTTCAAGTTTGCCGGGGAATTTCCGAAGGAGATGTTCCACGCTAACTCGGTATTAAGTGCTATCGGGCCTATACTATCCGCAGGACGTCTAATTCCCGGTAATATTATTTGGGCACAAACGTCAACTCCCAAAAGTAAATCTACGGGTGCGGGTTCATAGAGATGTGGATCAGCTAGTGGAAGTCCTTTGAGGTGATGCCAATTACCGGGTACTACTCGTTGGGTCGGGAGATGGCTAGTCAGCGCCTCGAAAACCAAAGCCTGTATGGCAGTCTCAAACGTCGAGTGGCGGGATGCAACACGAACTTCGACGGAGTGTTGCGTGGTGCCGCTGTTGACCAACCCTAACCCTGATACCTCGGTAATGGTCCGTCGCTTATAAATTGACATTATAAATGACATTTCCGACCCTGTGTCGATGATGGCACGTAAGAGTCGTAATTTGCCATCTGCTGCTTTTACCTTAACAACTGCTGTCGCCAGAAGCACCTGGTGTGCAAGTTGACGATCACCATGTGACGTGTGGTAAGAAAAAGTGGGTCCATTTGACTGGAGCTGTTGTTCCATTGGTTGAAACTCAGGTGCATTCGGGTTCACGGACACCTGACATGCTTCTGAACAGTTGTTTATTGCCTGAGTCGATGAACTTGCTGCAGGTTGTTGTCTGTTTAGTTGTTGTTGTGTGTTTTGTTGTGTGTGTTGTTGTTGTTGGTTGTTTAAATGTAGCAAAGAATGGTGTCTTTGCTGACAAAAATAGCAACTGCTGTAACTGTAACAGTCCTGAACGATATGTCCGTACGAGAGACAGTTTTCGCAAATTTTGAATCTGCTAACAATTTCCTTTCTTCCTGCATTGTCCATATTTAGGAAACTCTGGCATCTTCTTAGAGTGTGTTTGCCTTGGTTACACAACTTACACACTAAGTGCTCCACGGAAGTTGTTTTCACTACTGGTTTGGAAAGCTGCTTTGTGACCTGCTTGAATTGCTTTGTGGCGTGTAAAACTTTCGGCTTAGCTGCTTGAACACGTGCCTTTGTGTTGACGGATGGCACTTCTTTGTTCCGAACCTCTGCTCCAAGTTCCTGCTGACCAACAACCTCCAAACTTCGGAACCTAGTTTCCAAAAATCTGTAAATTCCTTAAATGTCGGAAGCTCTTTCCTATAACCTAACTTTTCTTCCCACAATTTTTTAGTAGTACTACGAAGTTTCTGAAAAAGGAATCAGATCAGAACTGTATCCCACTCAGCAATCGGAACTTTCATATTTTCCAAAGCAAGAAGCCATTCTCTGGTGGTATAGAGAAGATCTCTGAGACTAGAAGCAGTTTCATGCGACACAGAGGGCTGCCCAAAAAGATTTTGCATCTGAATATGGACCAGGATGCGCTTATAGTTGTACCTTTCAATCAAAAGGTCCCAAGCCTTCACATAACTCGCGGCTTCTATTGATAGATTTTGCAAAAACCTACTTGCATCAAGTAGTAGTAGATATTCAAGGTAAATGTCATTGATTTGCTCGTAAACCATTTTCAACTCTTCCACTTTCAGATCGTCTTCCAGCATACCTGCTCCAATGATGGCCTCATGGTAGGATTTGGATGTTTGAAGGTCCTCTTCAAGTTTGCTCAAACGACCCGATGCATAGGTTCGCCCTCGACGTTCTTTAGGAGCCTTTTTAAAATTTGTAAGATTTTTTACAATCTTACCTAAGATACCTTTCTGAAGCTCACCATATTTAAAATTTCTTGAGTCAGGCATTTTATTGTATATTTTTCTCTTAAATCAACAGAGCTGACGAATGAAAATTATAAAAACAAGTTTACAACATGAAAGCACGACTTACTGCTTGTCCGCAACTACTGCTGCTGATGAATATGTATATAATGTTGATTACGGGAGCCTTCGCTGGACTTCTCGTTCAAAAATTGTTTTAATTTATTTTTAAGTTTAATTTGAGTTAAAATAAGTTTATTTTAGTTAACTTTTTTTTTTTAATTCAGAGATTTAAAATTGTTTTAGCACACACTGCACACATCTATCGAATTGCCTTTTTTGTTCATTAAATTGTTATTTAGTTCTTGGTTCGTAATTCAAAAAAAAAATGCTCGAAGGACCAAATGTTGAAGTCTACTGTTATTTTAGTAAAAAATAGCATAAAAATCTTAACTTTTCAAACTCAATAAAACACAACCTTTTCTTTTAATATATTTGCCAAAAGTACCTTTATTTTAGTCATGTGACTTGATGTACATTCGATTTGTTTGTTTTGATCTTCAGCAAAGTATCTTCCTTATTTTATAATGTTGAAATTTATTACTTGTACTTTCGTAAATATAAAGATTGAAATTTACTTATTATTTTTGAAATACACAATAGATATATTTTGGAATTTTTTTTTTTTTGATTATTATTATTTTTATTTTTTTTTTTATTTTTTTATTTTTGGGGGTTTGAAATCAGAGATTTATTTCAGATTCAATCCTAGGAATTACGGACGGGGTTTTTTTGAATTTTTGGAGGGTTGCCAATTACAATTAGATATTTTCATTGGATTTTAGCTTTTCGAATAATACGTGCGTAACGATTTTAGTTGATTTTTTTTCTGAGCACTTACTCCTTCAGGACTAGAACTATTTTTTTGTATTACTTCTTGTTTTTTTTTTTTTTTTTTTTTTTGGATTCTGCAGGACTTGATCTAACTAGAGGTTTGCATAGGGAAGATCTGCAGGAGTTTATCTAGGTGGGTATGAACAGAAGGCGTCGAATCTCAATACACGACGACTTAAGTGTGATCAACGCACATTCAGAAGCTAAATTTTAAGAATTCTACAGGCAGTTTAGGACTACAATCGAACGATTCAGCTTGGATAACTCCTTTAGTTTCTCAGAGAATTTAAATTCAATAGTTGCAAACTCAACCTATTCGAACATGTCCAACACAAATAATTCATCGGTTAACGATGGCGCTTTGCAAAACGAGTGGGTGCAAAATGATGCACCAGGGGTACATAGAGTAGATCGAACAGAAGAACTAGCTACTAGGATTGAAAGAGGTATGATATGTTTATGGTGAATGTGATAAAAAATTAGAGGATTTACATATACCAACAAACATGCAAAATACTCCTCCTAGGGAGAACTTGAATAGCTCAAGGCCAGCGGAGGGAAGATCATCCGAAGCTTTTCAGCCGACACCCAGACCAAGAAATTCGCTATCGCCATCAATGAGAAGTGGCTCTGATAGGTTATGCCGTCTCGATAGATGGAACATCAAATACGATGGTATGGATAATGTAAGCGATTTTCTGTTCAAGGTTGATCGAATGCAAACATCATCATCTTACTCCGACGATCAAATAACGGCAAATTTTCACATTAAAAAAAAAAAAAAAAAAACACACAAAGTGGTTTTGGTTTTTTTTTAAGTAGAAACCCAGCAGCAAAATTAGCGGAAGTTAAGATGGCGTTGAAAAAAGAATTTAGGCGGCTGGAAAGTGTGTGGAAATTTATATGAAGTTGCTCACACGAAAGCAACGTTTTAAGGAATCTTTCGATGATTTTTATAGTTCTATAGTGTTTTTGAATGACCGATTAAAGGAACCCTTTGATGAGCGTAAGCTTGTTGACGTTTTACGTAATAACGCTAAAGATAAAATTGGAGAAATGTTGCTATCAGCTGATGTCAAGAATCTGGAGCAACTGAGAAATAAAGGAAAGGATCTTCTTCACAAAAAAAGGTCCATGAGATCGCGGTCGAAGAAGATCCTCAAAAAATCGACTTGGATTGTGAAGAGATAGCGGCTATATCTTCAAATCGAATACCAGTTTCAACCGCAAATTTCGTGTGTTGGAATTGCGATCAAAAAGGACACGCTTACCATTTTTGCCCCTCGCGAATTAGAAACCTGTTTTGCTTCCTTTGTCGTGCGAAGGAAACGCACCGAGGAACGAAAAAAAAGAGTGGGGAGATTCATTCCTCACAGAACAAACCCGGAAACCAAAGAGTTAGAAAATAAAAGTATTTCAAACATCAGAGCTGAGGTCTCTATAGATAGTGTTCCAACTAAGATCTTGAAGCGAGAAAATCATTTCAGCTCTCCGTTAATTCAGTCGTATCCTATAGACACTTACACACTCAAGTCCCTTCAGGAGCGCAAGCTAAACTATTATAAAGTTCGTTCTCGAATTTTCGGGAAAAAATGGTTTAGCTAGCGCTCATGTTCAAAAAAGAAAATTCGAAAACAAATTCTCGAGACAATAACAACGTCAAACTCATTTGGTAGAATGTACGTGAAGGTCTTGTTAAACGACGAATCAGTATTTGGTCTTTTGGATAGCGGAGCATCCATATCTGTAATAGGGAGTGAATGTTGGGAATTGGTTTAAAGGATTGGTGTGGAAATGAAGCCTTATGCAAATGTAGTGCGCAGAGCTGATGGTAAGTCACATAACATTATAGGTTACTGCGAAATTAAGACTCAGTATAATGGCATCACCAAGCCCCTTACTTTTTACCTAATTCCTAATTTGACTCAAAAGTTGTATCTGGGAATGAATTTCTGGCGAGATTTCAATCCAATGCCAGAAATAAATGAGTTTCAAGCCGACGTCGGAACAGGTGAAGAAGAAGTAAATTTTAAGGATGAGGCTGAATTGATTAAACTTTTGCCTGAGCAAAATCTTCAACTAGAACGTACCAAAAATCTATTTCCTAACTTTGTCGTGCTAGGGCTGGACAAGACAACTTTAGTTTGTCATGTTATCGATACGGGAAACGCAGTCCCTATAAAATCTCGGCATTATCCATTGTCTCCGGTTCGTCAGGAAGAGGTTTATAAGGAATTGGACCGCATGTTAGGACTTGGTGTTATTGAGGAGAGTAATTCCCCTTGGATTTGCCCTGTCGTTTTGGTGAGGAAACCCGGAAAAGTCCCGCCTCTGTTTAGACTTCCGAAAAGTCAACGCAGTCACAGTTTAGGATGCGTATCCGCTGCCTCACATTGAAGGATTACTCAGCCGTATTAAAGACAACCATTTCATTACTGGAATTGATTTAAAAGATGATTATTTGCAAATACCATTGGACGAAAGATTTCGCGAGAAGACTGCCTTTGCGGTACCTGGTAGACCACTCTACCAATTTAAGGTCATGCCTTTTGGATTAAGTAATGCTGGCCAAACAATGAGTAGTGATCGATCAGGTGGTGTCAAGTTCGATTCGTGAGAACGTGTTCGTGTATTTAGATGATTTAATAATTTGTACGGCTGATTTCGAGTCGCATATACGCATTCTTAACGAAGTGGCTGCATGTCTCCGCAGGGCAAACTGAACTATTAACCTCGATAAGAGGTTAAGAGAAATTAAATATCTCGGGTACATTGTCGGCCAACGTACTTAAAAGACTAATCCTGATAAAATCGAGACAATGGTTAATTTTCCCGTTCCCACGACCCTAAGACAAGTTAGGAGATTTTTAGGTTTAACCGGATGGTATCGACGATTTATCAAGAATTATTCTGATTTAGCGGCACCGCTTACCAATTGCCTAAAAAAGAAGAAAAACTAACACCAGAACTTTGGAGGGGTTTAACAGATTGAAAACTGCACTTTCCTCTGCGCTTGTTTTGTCACAACCTGACTTCAACAAGTTGTTCACGATCCAGTGTGATGTATCTTCAGAAGGAGTAGGTGGTGTTCTCTTTCAGTTGGATGAGAACAACAACGAGAGGCCAATCGCATACATGTCGAAGAAGCTTAACAAGTCTCAGAAAAACTACACGGTGACTGAGCAGGAATGTCTTGCAGCTGTCCTCAGCATACGGAAGCTTAGGCCCTACGTTGATGGATTACCTTTCAAAGTCATAACCGACCATTCAACCCTTAAATGGTTAATGTCAATGAAAGAGTTGAGTGGAAGACTCGCTTGCTGGAGTTTAGAGCTCCAAAGTTTTGATTTTATTATTGAACACCGAAAGGGATCTCTCAACGTAGTACCAGACACCCTATCTCGAATGGATATGGAAGAGGTTGCTGCGAAAGTAACCGTGATAGATAATGAGACTGACGATGTTGTGTGGTGAGATTGATCTTAACTCAGTTGAATTTGATTCGGAGCAATATTCCCAATTGAGAGAATATCGTTTCAAATCAATCTGAGTTTCCGGACCTAGTTGTATCGGAAAAATTCATATACAAAAGAGTTAGGTTCAGAACTGGCGAAGTGAACGAAGAAGATTCGTTATGGCGTCTTTGGTTGCCTGATACACTCACTCATGAATACATTGAACTGTCCCACAATACGAAGTTAAGTTGCCATAGTGACTTTGCAAAAACTTATGCCCGTATTAGAGAAAAGTATTATTGGCCAAAAATGGTTGGAGACATCAAGACATTCGTGAGTGAATGTGAAACATGCAAAATGGTTTAGACCCCCAACGCGGTTCTTCGTCCACCCATCGCCACGCAGATTGTATCGGAAAGGCCTATTCAGCGGCTTTATGTCGATTTCTTGGGACCATATCGGCGTACGAAACGAGGAAATGTGTACGTTTTCATTGTGTTAGACCACTTCACCAAGTTCGTTTTTCTCAAGGCTATGCCTAAAGCAACGTCTGCAAGAATTACATATAAGCTTCCTTGAAGCAGATATTTTTCATACTTTCGGCACCCCTGAAATGATTCATTGCGACAATGGAAGTCAATTCGTGTCCAAGGAATTTAAAAACTTTTTGAAGGACTATGGCATTCGTCATGTGCGAACGGCTGTGTATTCTCCGCAGGCTAACATTTCCGAGCGGGTCAATCGAAGCGTATTGAGCAAACTCAGAATACTTATTTCGATGGAGCAAAACGATTGGGATGTACAATTGTCCAGGATAGCATGCGCGTTGCCTTCAGACATGCACGATTCCTTAGGATGTCAACCATATTATCTCTTTTCGGGCAAAACATGGTATCTCATGGATCGACATATAGAATCCTACGCGACCTAAAAACTCTCGACGACCCGGAAATGTTAGTCTTTCCTAACGCACTTAAAACTTCGCTTGCCAGAAAGAAATTGTCGGAGAATCTTTTCAGGGCACACGTTAAGTCAAGAATACCTAATTCACGATCTAAACAAGTAACTTACCGAGTAGGCCAAGAGGTATTCCATAGAAACTTTGCCCAAAGTAGTTTTGTTAAAGGAGTAAATGCGAAATTACTTCCTAAATTTGTCAAATCCCGCGTACGTAAGGTAATCGGCAACTGCATGTACGAACTCGAAACGAGGCGGGAAAACCATTGGGTATATTCCATGCCAAGGATATCCGCCAGTAAAATCTTCTGGAAATAAACACAAAAAAAGACCACAAAGTATCGAGTTGTATACAGAAAAATTGAATTTTAACTTATCTGACACATTAGGTAATTTTCCGGCTAGGTAAATGGGTTCGCCACCCACGTTTGATGATGCTGAGAACAAAATTTCATTTAAATTTTGTTTGATCTTTAAAACGGCGGAACTTTCAATTTCAAATATTATAGGTGATTAATTATATCGCTTTTCATCATTGTAAACAACCCAGTAGTGAAGCAAAACCATAAGAGGCACATATTTTTGATTTGTTTACATTTCGTGTCCCGACGCGACGGCAAAACGTATTTCGAACTAAAAACGCAACTTTTTTCATTCCCGAAACAGAGCGATTTATATACAAATATGGTTGAATATTCTCATAACTGCTCTTTTGTTTACATCATTTTTTTTTAGGAAAACTGCAAACCGAACAGTTACTTATTTTTATTTTCTTTGCACTGAGAAACACAAAACGGAATATTCAATACAGCTACATGCTCACTATTTCACCCTATCCCGAATCAATATGGCAAAATACATTATGACCGTCTCTTTCATAGCCGACGGTAAAAAAAGATGTTATTTTTTTTATTTTCGTTTGGTATTAATTCATATTTTTTTTCTTTTTTTTGTAAACTTAATTACTCACATTGCATATTTCGTAAATACGAACGTTTAAACACCATTGTACTAACCACTGTCTCACAGACTAGCACTTGTTGCGATTACTTTATCTCTCTCTAGTCTACGATTTTCGATTTATTTTTCTTACTCTGAGTAAATTTCATAACCTCTAAAACCGATTCTCTTTACTTTTGCATACCTTACGTGTGTTTTAACTTTTGGTTGCATAGTGTTTTTAGTTCCATATATATAAAGCCCATCCCTAAGGGCAAAAATGAATGGGAATAGATTCAAGGGGCTTCACTGAGGTATATAAATTCACGAAAAGTATTGAAGGCAAACAACGCTCTACTGGATTAATGCTCTTTACTTTTGATTTGTACCAACCTCCAGCCACTGTACAAATAGGTTTCTACAAAGAAAAAGTCAAGGAATACATTCCTAATCCTATGAGGTGCCGCAGGTGCCAAATCCTCGGACACACCATTAAAAGGTGTGCTACATGCAGCCTTCAACCTCATGAAAACGCGTCCGCAAGTTGTACACGTGTCATGTGCGCCAATTGCCCTCCAAC